>JAVJIF010015838.1:0-115648 GCA_038442645.1 Agave tequilana
ACAAATGTACAATATCCATGACTATCCTATTACGGGGTCAACAGGAGTATATACAGGAGTAATGTCAGGAGCCTCCCTATTTCAGGGGTTCAAGTATACAGGAGTACAGGAGCTCAGGAGTATCAAATATCTGGTAATAATAGCATAATAATCATGTCATGTCCCCGTAACAGTATAGTCATGAACATGTCAAATAATCAGGTATCAGGGGTGGTAATGTCTGGTCAAGAGTCATAATGTCAGGTCCAGGTGTTTATACCACATGAAAGCATAGCATATACCGTATGTCAAGAACAGACATCAAGTATCAAGTATCAGTGTCCAATGTCAGGTGATAAGTGTAGCAAGACAAGTATCGGGGTCGGGTATCACATGTCGAATATAGTATGGCAAGTATCAATACCAGGTGTCACATATCACATATAGCATGTCAAGTATCCGTACCAAATATAGCATGAAAGATGTCGGTGTCAAATACAGCATGGCAATATCGGTATCAATTATTGTGTGCCGGTGAAAATACCAAGTGCCGGTGACAAAAATCATATCCCTGGTGTAACATGCCAAGTGTCAGTGTAAATACCGTGTACCGGTGTAAATGCCAAGTGCCAGTGTCCTAAATCACATATCAGGCATAACATGTCCAAGGTCGGGTAAATACCGAGTGCAACATCACATATAACTTACATAGCATGGTATCATGTATAAAATTTACGGTATTAAGTACTAGACATTCTAACATATTTACATCCCAGTTCCAAGCTTAAAATACAAGAGTGTTATTTTTAAATATATTAAAAATACTTGCATAAAAATAAACGTATGTCAAAAATGAAGTTGTACTCACCTGAAACCGGGTAAAATACGGTTAGAATTCGGGAATCGGCGAACCGTTTAAGTATACCTCAAGCCCAAAATATATATATTAAATATATATTTATAAATTTTTATATAAATATTTTAGAGGGAAGAGAGAGGAGAGAGAGATGAGAGAGAAATTTGTAGGAAAAAAGGGAGAGAAAATGAGGTGTTTTTGAAATAAAATTGGGATTTAAAGGAGAGGGGTAGGGGTGTAAATAGAGGAAAGTAATTTGAGGAAAGAGTGGGTATTTTAGGAAAGTAGGATTTCTTTGTTTTATTTTAGGGATTTGAATAAGGAATGAAGGCCTGTTTGGTTAAGGGTGGAAGTGAGGAAGTGAGGAATTGAGGAAGTAGTAATAATTCTCTTTGGAACTTGGGAATTGGTTAGTAAGTTTTTCGGTGTTTGGATGTTGTTGGGAAGTATGGTTTGGAAAATGTTTTGTCTTTTCCGGTGTTTGGATGGTAATGTGAAAGTGGAAGTAGAAAAGTTGACCACAAAGTTGACCGTAAAATAATATTAATATAAAAATTAATTAAGAAAAATAAAAAATAGACTGTAATTAGAATGCAAGTGAGATTTACATGGTCAAAAAATTAACAGTTTGTGCTACAATTTATTACAAATGAGATTTATATGACCACAAAATTAACTGTAGCACTTTGAAAGTGAGGAAATAGTTGTGTAAAAGAGTAAAGATAAAAGGAAAAGCGGTTTCTTATTTTCCTTTTCCTGTGTTTGGATAGATAGGGAAGTGAGCAATTATACTTCCCTTTTTCCTTACTTCCGCCCACTTCCTTGCAACCAAACAGCCCCGAAAGAAAGAAAAGAAAGAAGAAAGAAAGAAAATGAAAGAAAGAAAGGAAAAGAAAAAGGAGGAGGGAGGGGTGGCCGGCCAGCCAATGGCCGGCGCAGGCGGCCTGCCGGCGCCGGCGCCGCCGGCGGGGAGGAGGGCCGCGCGCGCGGTGGAGAGGGAGGAGGAGGTGAGGTTGCTAGTTGTTGTTGTTGTGGTTGTTGTTGTTTTGATGGAGGTGATGGGTAGTGGTGGTGGTGGTTGTGGTGGTGGTGTTGGGGAGATAGAAGAGGTGGAGGAGGTGGTGATGGGTTAGTTGGAGGGGAGAATTTGGTGGTGGAGAGGAGGAATTTTGGAGAAGATGAAGGTGGGTGGTGATGGGTTTTTGTTGAAATTGGAGGTGGAGGTAGTGATTTGGGGGTGTTGGGAAGTTGGAGAAGGGTTGTGGGTGTTGGGGGTGCGGTGGCGGCGGCTAGGGCGGCGCCGGAGGCGGTGGTGGTGATGGTGGAGGCGGCGTGCGTGAGTAGGAGGAGTTTGGAGAAGATGAAGTGGGTTGGTTTATTTGATTTTGGATTTTTGTTGTTTGTAAATGAAAGTCTGAATGGGTATTGATTTAATAGAGAAGGAGATGGTGAATTAATGGTGGTGGTTGCTTCCTGTTCAAACCATGCCCTGCTCCTCCCCCTTGCCCTGCTGCGCGTTGGTGATGAAGAGATGGGAGTGGGTGAAGGAGAAGAAAAAAGAGAAGAAGAAAAGAAGAAAGTCAAAAAGGAAAGAAATTAATAAAATAAAATAAAATAAAATAAAATAAAATTGTTTAAAAATTTCTATTATTAAGTAATTTATTTATTATAATTTCTGAAAGTATAAGTAGTGGGGTAGGGAAGGAAAAAGCACGGAAAGTTAAGACCGGTAATAAATATTATTATTTTAATAAGGCAAAAATTTGACTGTTTCAGAATCCTTCCGAAAAATTCTCAAAAATATTAAATATTATTCTAAGATGTTTGGTGAAATCGGATTCGAAAAATATAATGTAGTTTTTAAAATTAAAATCCTAGAATCTTCCGGCGATACCGGCCGACACCAGGATCGGTCAAATTTTGATAAATTTTGAAAAATCCCAAAAATGTTTTTAGTTAGAAAATGATATTCTAAGATGTACTGTGAAAGCCGTTTTTGAAAATTCAATCCCATTTGGAAATTAAAAATCCGGGAATCAGTCAGCAATGCCGATCGACACCGGTTTTGGAGATTTTGCAGAAAAATTTCAAAAAATTCCAGAAAATCATGAAAAATCTAAATTATTAGAAAACACTCTCTGAAACTGAAAACGGTCCATTTGGACTACCAGAAAGTCAAATCGGGCTCTTGGCTGGTATCGGGTTCCCCGGTCCGGGTCAGGGCTTACTCTAGGTCTGAGAATCTAGATCTAGTACTCAATAAACTAAGCAATCACAACTCATGAACACATACAAGAAGAAAATTGAGCAATATGGTCGAAAAAAATTTGGGACACGTATCTGGGTACGTATCCCGGGTACGGGGTGCTACAGCGGAAGAGAGTAGGAAACAAAAAATGTCTTCTCTTGAGAATAAACTCCTATCATATGAGAGATCAGTTTAATGTATCTTTTATGTATCTCTCTTTTAAATTAATAAAATATTTGCCTTTTTGAGTCATTTGCTCCTCTCCTTATCTTCCTTTATGCACTCATGTAATTTCTCATAGGTAATATAAATCTCCCGTACAGGAGAACGTGATAAGCAAGTTCTTCTAAAAAACTAAAAAGGGTGAAAATTCACCAAGTTAAATTTCTAAAGAAATTAGAAATGTGACTGAAATTATTCAGAGGTTAAGAACATGATAAAGTCAGTAAAATATAGGAGTCCACTAGGTATTAAAAGAGGATAGATTTAGGAATCTGTTAGGAAGTACTAAATCTGAAAAGATTAAGTCTGGTGATTTATCAGTTCAGAGGTGATAAACTGGACATAACTGAGTAGAGATTGTCAGACATGGAACTTTGTTGTTCAGAGGTGTCGAACTAAACATGGATATAATATCAAAGAAGGGTAAAATTTGTACAATCATTGGTTCAAAGGTGACGGACTGAACATAACTAATAAATTACCAGATAAGGAATGTTTACTGTTCAGAGGTGGCGAACTAGACATAACAGAAAATGAAAAAGTGAGGCTTGGCTATTTATCAGTTCAAAGGTGATTGACTGGATATAACTAATTGAGAAACTGCCCAGCTCGAAATTTTGTCATTTAGAGGTGATAAACTGGACATGATGACAAAATGAAGGTGAACCCGGTTTTAGGGACCCGTCTATTCAGAAGTGATAAACTGGATATGATAGAGTAGGACACACTAAACTCAGAATCTGCTGCCAGAGGTAGTCATATTAACCTAGCAGCTAGCCCACTAAGGACTGCAAAGGTGAATTGGATATTGGCACCCGTCAGTTTAGAGGTAATATGGACATGACCAATTAAGAGACACCAGGATCGCAATTCGCAGTTCAGAGGTAATCGTATTAACATGACAGCAAGAACTCCCTGCCCTGCAGGGAAAAGAGAACAAAGTTGTGGACTCGTCTGTTCAGAAGTGTTAAACTGGACATGACAATTTGAGTACCATAAAAGGAGAGATCTAGGCATCCGTCGGTTCAGAGGTAAATATGTATATAACCGATTGGGAGTTACTAGACTCAAAGCCCTGCCATTCAGAGGTGAAAACTGGACATAATGGCAGAGGAGTAGTCCCTACTGGAATGGAAGATAAGACTTGGGTATATGTCGGTTCAGAGGTAACATAGACATAACCGATTGAGAAACTACTAAGCTCAGAATTTCTACCATTCTGAGATGTCAAGCTAGACATGATGGTGAAAAAAGTTCCGTTAGGGGAATCGACATTTCTTTGGGAAATGATGTGGAAGAAATTATCAAAAGTATATTGTTAACGTGACAACCAGGAAAATCCATTGGGTCTTCAAAAGGAAAAAAATAGACTTCGAGGAGAGTCTACCAGAAACTCACTGAGGAGTATGTGAATAAATCCCATAAGAGATTATATGTCAGAGCTAAACATTAACGTGACAAAAAGAACTTCGTGAGGATTCGGTAAGGAAAGGATTATTCCCTAAAGAGTTATCAGAGATAATCATTAGAGTAATAACCAAATCCCTTGCTGAGGAATTTGAAAGGAGATTTGGTCAAAAGTGATCATGATAACTTCTCTGCTTGGGGATTATTAAAGCAACTTTTCAGAGGTGTGATGTTAACTTGACAATGATTCATTTACTATTAGAGGTGTTTGAACATAACATCAACTTGAGTGAATTTCAATCTGCTAGGGATATTGATTTTATCCACTGGGGAATATATCAGAGTCTCACTATCAAAGATTTAATATTAATATGATAGATTTGACTTATTATTCATTTCTTTGGGGAAATAAATATTGTTTTGTGTGGTTTTATAATTCTGTGGACAGAAATTGGTAAGAGATATTGGAGGAAAATCAAATGGGCTCAGGTCCCTTATAATTTTTAGCAAATCCTTAACTGTTAACGGATTTAGTATGCCTTTACCAACCACCGTTTGAGTTGGCCTAACCATGCTATTCTCCTCAGCATGATGAGTTATCAAGAATTTCTATTGGACTTAAGATCTAATATTTTTCTCTATCTTTAGCTGTTTGAGGGTGTTGGATTTTGATAGCTTCTAAAAAAAAGAGTAACGAAACTAATACTCGCTAGCTTGCCTTTATTAGTCCAACTCTGTTGAGGGTTGGACTGTATTCTCATGCATCGTTCTCTTAACCAGCTTCTTATATACTGATTAGAACTCTTAACTAGCTTCTTATGTGTCGATTAATGCTTCAGCAATGTCTGATCGTCGATGCTAGTCCCACTTGTTGCCAAATAGTTGTTGAATAATGAAGACTATTATACTCGTGTTGAGCAGGAATATAGTCGTCTGCCATCGATCAGTGAGGACTGTTATGCTCATGTTGAGCAGGAATATAGTCGTCTGTTGTCGATCGACAGTTCCATTATAGAGGAAATATATTCGATGCAAACATCATATATACTTGACCCAATGACCAGAGGTTTAATGTTAACATGATTATAACAAGTACTTATCTAATCAGAGGTGAGATGTTAACGTGATCAAGGATAGTAATTTTTTAGGAATTTACCATTTACTGGCATCATGAGTGTGTCGCGGTCTGGAATTGCTAGGCGATATGCCCCATTTGAGTAGATTGTCTCTATTACGAGCAGCCCTTCCCATTTATGTTAAAATTTGCTTTTTGATTTTGTGTGTCATGACCATGGGTCGTCTGACAGCTAAAACCAAGTCTCTTTTCTGGAATACCCTCTCATTAACTTTCTTATTGAAGGCTTTTGAGATCTGAGCTTGGTAAAACTCAATGCGTTGTTGAGCTTATAGTCGTTTCTCGTCTAGGGCTTCGAGTTCTTAAAGGCATAACCAATCTTTGTCTTCCTTAGTCATTTTGGTTGCTAAGGCAACCCGTATTGACGGCATCTAGATTTCTAGAGGTATGATTGCCTCACACCCGTGTACTAGAGAAAAAGACATGTTGCCTGTTGGGGCTCGGATCGTAGTTCGGTAGGCCCAAAGACATTCATCAATCTTCTAATTCTAATCTCGTTTGCTTGATGAAATAAATTTCTTAAGTAGCTTAATAATTGTCTTATTGAATGCTTCTGCTAAATCATTAGCAGCGGGTTGGTTGAAGCTACATTCTGAATTTGGTACTTATTACAGAACCGATAGAATACTTGGCTTGCAAACTGGGAACTGTTGTCATGAATAATCCGCCTGGGGACACTAAACCGATGGATGACATAGTGTTTAATGAAGTTAACCACGTTGAAAGTTTTGACTTTAATAAGTAGTATAGCTTCTGCCCATTTTGAGAAATAATTGGTTGTCGCTAATGTAACATCCCGTTCCTGGAATACGTACGTAGATACGTATTCTAATTTTTCTAACATATTTCTTTACCATCTTGTATTTATTTTTATTTTATGATTATTAGTGTGATTGTTTTCTATTGGATTTGGATTGGTGGACTCGGAGTCAGCCCTAGTCTGAACCGGGGGGCCCGAACCTAGTGCATTGCTTGAATTGGCATTTTTGGTAATCCGATTTGACCGTTTTCAGTTTCAAACATCGTTTTCTAATATTTTAGATTTTTCATGATTTTCTAGAATTTTTCAGAATTATTTGCAAAATCTCCAAAACCGGTGTCGGTCGGCATCACTGACTGATTCCCAGATTTTTAGTTTTCAAATGGGATTGAATTTTCGAAAACGGCTTTCACAGTACATCTTAGAATATCATTTTCTAGCTAACAACATTTTTTGGAATTTTTCTAAATTTATCGAAAATTCACCGGTTTTGGTGTCGACCGGTACCGCCGGAAGATTCCAGGATTTTTAATTTGAAAACTACATTATATTTTTTGAATCCGATTTCACCGAGTATCTTAAAATAATATTTTCTATTTTTGAGAATTTTTCGGAACGATTCTGAAATAGTCAAATTTTCGCCTTATTAAAATAATAATTTAATTTGTCGTTCTTTCTTTTTCTTACTTTTCCCTCTCAACTCCTCTACTTATTACTCCCAGAATATTTTATCAATTTTATTATTTAATAAAATATTTATTTATAAATTTTTAACTATTTCTTTTCATTTCTTTTTCATTTTTCCATTTCTTTTCATTTTCTTTCTTTTTTCTTCTTTCTTTTCTTCTCCTCCACTCCACCCTTTCTCCCACGCAAACGCAGCGGTGGCAGCAGCGGCAGCAGGGAGCAGGGCATGGGCTGAGCAATCCATCCTCCACCATCCTTATTCATCATTTCCTTTTTCCCATTTCCTTCTTTAAACTCTCCTTCTTCCTTTTCCTTTTCATTCCAATTCAACCCACTTCATCTTCAACCCTCAACCAAACCCATCACCCAACCGCCGCCTCCACCAGCACCACCGCCACCTCCGGCGCCGCCCAAGCCTCTGCCGCACCCCCCATCACCCCACCATCCTTCTCCACCTCCATCAACACCAACCATCACTCCATCACCACCAATTTCAACCAAACCCATCACCATTACAAACTCCATCTTCTCCAAAATTCCCCACCTCCTCCACAAATTCCTCCACTCCAATCAACCCAACACCACCTCCTCCACCTCCTCCAACTCCCCACACCACCAAACACCACCAACCACCACCAAAACCCCACCACCATCACCACCTCCAAAACAACCACAACAACAACCCAACAACCACCTCCCTCTCGCTCCCACAGCGCGCGCGGCCCCCCAGATCCGCCGCCGCCGCCGCCGCTGCCGCCGCCAGGCCGCCGGCCGACCACCCCACTCCCCTCCTTCTTCTCTTCCTTTCTTTCTTCTTTCTTTCTTTCTTTCTTTCTTTTCATTTCCCTCTCTTTATTTCCCTAAAACTTAAAAATTTCCCTCATTCCAAAAATACCCCCCACCATTCCCTAAAACTACTTTCCTATATTTACACCCACTACCCCTCTCCTTTAAATCCTAATTAATTCCAATATACACCATATTTTCTCTCTCTTTTTTTTTTCTCTCTCTTTTCCTACAACTTTCTCTCTCCTCTCTCATTCCCTCTCTAATATCCATATAAATATTTATAATTATATATTTTAATATATGGATTGGTCTTGTACACGGATTTCTGGTGTTTCGGGATTTCTCACGGTTTTTCCGGTATTGAGGCGAGTACAGTTCTTTTTAGCATGCATCTATTTTATCATTATGCGAGTACATGCTTGTGTTGTTATATGCTTTGCTATTACCGTCACATGCTTAGTAATTGTCACTGTAACTTTTATGATGTATTTGACACCGATATTTGCCATGCTATATGACACCAGTCCTTACCATGCTATATTTGATCCATGATACCTGATACTGGTACTTGCCATGCTATAGTTGATACATGATATATAACACATGTACTTGCCATGCTATAATTGACACTTGATATCTGACCCCGATACTTGCCATGCTATACCTGACCCTGATATATGACACCAGTACTTACCATGCTATATTTGACATATGATACCTGACACGGTATTTGACATGCTATACTTGCCACATGATATATTACACCGGAATTTGACATACTATGCTTGTCACCTGATATATAACATGCTATACTTGCCACCTGAAATATAACACTGGTACTTGCCATGATATACCTGACACCTGACTCCTGTATTACCTGGCATATGCAAGATTATTATATTATTACCAGACATCTGGTACTCCTGTATCTCCTGTACTCCTGTATTCCTGTATCTCCTCTACTCCTGCTCTTGTTAATAGCACAGTCATTCCGGCGTCCGGCAGAACATGCCTGGTGTCGGGATGACGAGGATGTATCCCATAATCGTGCTAGCGTCCGGCGGTTCCTGAATGGAACTAAGTGCCACACGGAGCAAAGTGCCACATCACACACGTGGTGGGGGCCACCTCTTGAATCCGTGGGGGCCACCTCTAGAATCCATTCCCCACACAGAGCAAAGTGCCACACCACACACGTGGTGGGGGCCACCTCTTGAATCTGTGGGGGCCACCTCTTGAATCTGTGGGGCTACCTCCTGTATTAACCCTCAGAGCAAAGTGCCACATGGAGCAAAGTGCCACACCACACACGTGGTGGGGGCCACCTCTTGAATCTGTGGGGGCCACCTCTTGAATCTGAAGGGCTACTTTCTCCCTCCTGCCTGTACCGCCTGGTGTTAGTGTGATAAACATTCTCAGTGCCTATTAACACACACACACACATACTTGTATAATGATAGCTCTTGGACCATGTGTTATTTGGTTTCTCCCCTATTCGAATAATGGTACCCGCGTATCGGAGTTCGGATGAGTTCTACTAGAAGTGCGGGCTCCAGCGTGAACTGTCGGTGTTGTGGGACGCCGGTGGGAAAGGGACGAGAATAACACAAGAATATAAGGGACAGTAATAATATTAGGAACGAGTGATATTTGGTCTCTCCTTTGTTCGGGTCCTGATACTCACATATCAGACCCGAGTAAGTTCTACAGAGTGCGAACTCTAGTATGGACTATCGGTGATGTGAGACGCTGGTAGGGAGGCGATTAAAATATCAAACGATACTAATTATTATTATTGGATCAATTAAAATGCAACACCTTTATATTCTCCAGTTACAGTATTATGCTCTGAGTTGACACCCTGTTTTATAACACATGACCCCTGAGATACCATGGTTATTCCTGACACACACTCTAGTTCTGTTATCCTGAGGGCAACTCAAGTTGTATGAACTCAGATGATGGTGACATCGGATATGTGGTATATAGATGAGGGTTTCCTTGTTTGGATTATCCCCTTGACGTATCAACCCCTTGAATCCAAAATCTGAGCTTATATAACTAGTTTTGTCCATGTTTATATTTATCATGTGTTTAGTGTATTTATCACATGTTGCCATATTTGTCGCATGATTATGTATACTTATGCTCTCTATACCATTTTCCATGCTTGTTTTCCGATTCAGATTTACTGATATACATGTATTTACTTGATCTCGGATTTACTGTCATTTTCCTTTTATTACTTGTCATTTCCTGTACCTGCATGCCTGGACCACGTCACTTGATCATGTACACGTGCGCCTGTTATGCACGCCATCTGGCTTTATTCTTTGTACTCGCTGGGGTTGCTAACAACCCTGGATTCTCATGTCCAGATCCCGGAGTCTGGACCTTAGCCTTACTATACCTGATCAGAGTGGCACAGCGGGAGCGTGGATTAGCGGTTGCCTGTCCAGACCCTCTTCCTTCCCGCCTTTTCTTGATCGGCTCTCGAGATTTTCATCTTGCTACTCGTGAGTATTTAGTATTTCATATTGTGCACCTACTTTTGTGCCTCTCAGTGATCATATATTCTTCATGAAAAACACCTAGAGGGGGGGTGAATAGGTGTAAGTGCTAATCTAAGAAACTTAATGCAAACTAAGTGCGCTAAATGCGGAAGCTAATGCAAATTATGCACAAACTAATACAATACAACAAGTGTAGCCGAATTCCCCTTGCGAGGCTCTGGACTAACTCCCCTTGATTCCCCTTGAAATGGGTTGAGGTGCTATGTGAAGCTCTTGTTGGATGAGTATAAGTTAGGCACACACACAAGCAATCCAAGCAATATGAAATACACACAATCAAGCCAAGCATATAATAGATATGACAATAAGAAATGCAAGGCACAACACAAGCAATATATGATATGAATGAATCAATGCTCAACACAAGCAAGTATGATATGATGATGAGTATGATGCTTTGCACAATTATAAGAGAGAGTTAGAGAGACAATGGATCAAAACGCAAACACCAAGATTTGTTTCGAGGTTCGAGCACCTTGCTCTACATCCCCGCCTACACCACCGTGTAGGATTTCCACTATCTCAACTCCCACCAAGGGAACCTCTACCGAAGAGGATTTCTTACAACTCTAGGAGTACCAAACTCCTCTCTCAACAACAACCTCCTCACAACCGAGGGGTTAGGCCCGTAGCCAATACAACAACCAATCCACACACCTCTACCGAAGAGGCTCACAACCAAACTCCACCTCTACCGAAGAGGGAGCAAACCAATACCACTCCGATCACCTCTACCGAAGAGGGATACAACAAATAAAGGAGGGTTTACAACAAGTGGTTCAAAAACCACAAACTCTCTTTTTCTTTCTTTTTCTCTTATCTTTTTCCACAAAAAAACAAGATCCTAATAGTTTAGGATAGAAGATAGCTCAAGTGTGGAAAACTAGGTGTTTGGAAAACTAGCAACAAAGAAAATCACTTGGGAACATCCTTCCAAAAGATATAGAATGAAAAACCAAGACCAATCTCCCAAAATATTCTTTTCTTTGATTTTTCCAAAAACCTAAAACAATAAAGATTGAAGAATTAAAGCCCCAAACACTTTTGAAAACTTGTTTTAAAATCTCTAGAAATCAGAAATTTTTCTCCTTAAAAAAACTTGGCCAAAATCCCTAAAGAGATGGAGTTTATATAGGCCAAACAGAAAACTAGCCGTTAGAGCTGAGCTGGCAGCTCTGACAGGCGTCGGTCGACCGGCCCGGTCGACCGCCAACGGTCAGAAAGGTGACCGTTGGGCACTAGCGGTCGACCGGCCCGGTCGACCGAAACATCCTGAAAGTTGAACTCTCAACTCGGTCGACCGGTCCGGTCGACCGACTACAATGTGTAGCCAGCGTGCACGTCTGTGCACATCGGTCGACCGACCCGGTCGACCGGCCACTTGGTGCGGTCGACCGGTCCGGTCGACCGAACTGGCCTGGCAGGCACAGTGCAGAACTGCACAGATACGGGATTTGAAAATAGGTCTTTTCACTCAATAAAAATCCCATAAATTCACAGTAAAACTAAAAAATAGTTTTAATCACAATAAAAACTGTTTTTCTAAAAATATGTTTTTCTAAAACTGTTTTATCATTTTATGTTAAAACATAAACATGTGATAAAAATTTCAAGACAATATATCAACATATCAATTCATTTTAGAGTCTTGCAAATTTTATCAAAAACAAAACCTGTATTTTGTCAAACTTGATTTTTCCAAAACATGAATAGGGATATCAAAATAAGTTTGTTTACCAAGTTAAAGCATGTATGTATAAATAGAAAACATCTACTATACATATAACATATGTAAACTTGTTTTGATAAACTATTCATGAAAACCAAAACTCAAACATAAAACGTGTGTGATTTGTGCACTTGAGCATATCAACTATACTAAGCTTTACAAATGGATCTAAAACTCATAATCTAAACTAGGATACCTAAGTCTTCTTGACGATCTTCATCTCCAAGTAGACTCGGTCCAAACTCCGTGATTCTCCAAGTGCAAAGGTATGATCTTTAAGCTTTGGCACCGGAATCATCATGAATAGCTTCTAATCATCTTGTTGAAGCTAATCACCAACTAATATCCTGTTAATGATCTGAAACTTAGAAACACAAGAATATTAGTAAACATAACTACATGAGTGTTGATCATCATCAAAACTAGAGTGGAAGGCCATTGGGCCAACAATCTCCCCTTTTTGATGATGACAAAACTCATGGAGTTATATATGCATGGATTAAAGTTAAGCTTCAAAGAAGCTCCCCCTTAACTCATGCATAGGGATAAACAATAAATATATGCAATGAATATTAAATATGAAACATGCATATGCATAAACAATAAATGGTTCTAGATATCAATTGGAATATTCAAAACAAAATAAGCTCTAGATACTAATTACAAAGCAAACTCTATAAATCAATTAAACTTAATATTCTTGAGATTAAAACATAATATATGCATAAACATAAGCATGCATATAATATAAAACACAAATACTTCTCCCCCTTTTTGTCAATCATCAACAAAGGGTAAACAATCAAAACCATAGATAAAATGAGGGGTAAAAATCTTTCTTTCCCTTTTTGTCAATCAAAACAATGCAAACAATGTTCTCCCCCTTTTTGTCTAAAATAAAAAACAAAATCAATAAGGGGTGACTACAAACATGATATCAATTAAAAATATGTCAATGAAGCATCTTGATACCAATAAACAAGAATCAATATATGTTATATGCTATATACATTCATGAAGAGGAAGACGCTAAGTTAGCTTCCCTACACATATGCATTACATGAAGAAGGGATGACAAGCCCCAATTCACATAACACATATTATGTAATGCATAAGAGGAGATGTGAAGCTCCCCCTACACACGTATATCATATATAGAAGAGTTGTCAAGCTCCTCAATTTATAATATACTCAACATGAATCTATATGTAAGAGAGATGTTAAGCTCTCCTTGCATATAGGAAATACAAATCAAAACTTTGAATATTTTCTTTAAACAAATTTTAAAAATACCAATTGTAATTAAACATAACAAAATTACCAATTGTAAAACAACATAACAAATTTTGAATGTCTAAACACAAATTTTGATACCAATTGTAAGAATATATTTCATTTTGAAAATATATAAACAAATTTGATGTTGATATCATATGTTCAAAATAACAACTTTTAATCATAAAGAGTGGGAGTACAAATACCAATTGAAATACAAAATCAAATTTTCTCCCCCTTTATGAAAAACAAACTAAAGACATGCATAGTCTTGATAACAATTTAAAAGTAATCAATTTAAACAAAATTGAAACTCAAGCACTAGCATAAACACAAACATATATATGTATGAAAGATAGATACCAATAGAAATTGATATACTTGGAATTTAAAGCATACATACATACAAAACATATATGAGTATACAAGAAGATCAAAATGATACCAATTGAAAGAGTTCAATGATACCAATTGACATAACAATAAGTTCAAGTGTATACATCATATTATCTACCACCCAATCCCAAGTTTTAAAGATTTTCAATTTAGGGCATACATGAACATGATCTCCCATCCTACCGCCCTTGGAAGGTAGGGGTTTTCAAAGATAGATTTAAAAATGTAGTTTTGTTTGAAAATCACTACCAAAATGAAGAACACCGCAACTAGTTAAATGAAAAACTTGTTAACTAGCACGAAATCCTTCAAGCAAGGAATAAAACAAAATTGAAATTCACATGATAATTATCACTCTAACCAATAAAGCATAACTCATGAGAAACAAAACATGAGCAATAGATATGAGTGTACAAATAATATGTGAAGATCATAATCATGAAAAATATTTCATTAAGCTCAATTATTCCTTAAAACATAATTCCATCAAAAACATGAAAAATCATATAAAACTCCTTATTTAATCTTCAAGGCATATGTATGTCTAATACAAGCTAAAATATACATACATATCCAAAACTCAACGAGTCCACTAAATGTATGCATTAAGGCACGTGGCTCAAAAAGGATACTCATGTATAGTCAATAGTTTGGATAGGATGGACATATACATGAAGTTAAATATTGATACAATAAACATGACAATCATGAAAACATGAAACATGAAAAACTAAACTTTCATCACAACAAATTTCATTTCAAGGTATATGTATGAATTGTCAAACATGAAGTATACATACATATCCCTAAACACAATTGAGTCCAAACATAGATTTGCATGAAGGGCAAATGACTCAAGGGGTATACATGTATATCTTAAAGTTTGGCAATACAAACATATACATGAAGTGAAACACACAATCATAAAACAAATTCAAAAATGGAATACAAGTTTAAAATGTATGAATCATCAAAACTAGACTATACTAGCACATCTAATGGGTTCAAATAAGCAATCAAGCTCAACATATATAGATTTATTTGTAGCCCACTCTATGTACAAGTATATAACTAGTCTTAATGAAAACAAACATCTAAACATATATTCAAAACATGAAGCATCAAAACAAATATAAAAGTCATCATGATAAAACTAAAACATGATTATTATGTAAATTCACATGTATTAGATTCATGATGTACATTATAGCTTAAACAAAAGTGAGATCACTAAATATGGGTTCATATAAGCATATGTGTCTCAAATACTATACATGTATGTCAAGGATCTAATAAACATGGAATGAACATACTAATCCATAGACATCAAAAACATGCTATAAACATTAAAACATGGAAAGCATGTAAACAATAAATGGGAGTAAGGGATTGTTACCAAAACCGAAGAAGCAACTCTCCTTGTCTCCAAAACATGGTGGTCATCTCCACCAAATCTTCCCTTGAAAGTGATGCATCCAATTTGATTTCCATGAAGCCCGGAACGCATCCACTCCAAGGTGTCATCACTCTCACGTCATGTGAGAGCCCACACCTACATCAAAAATAGGAGGGGTGGTCTTTGGTACCCACATCTTGTTGGGTCCATGGGGGTTAGTCCCTTCTCTAACCCAAACAAATTTCTTTACTAAATTAGTAGTATGTAATCTATCAAAACAAAATTTAGCAAGGTGGCCCTTACGTCCACAATGTGTACAAGTGTACACATGAGCATACGTGTGATGGTGTCCGTGAGGAGCATGTGTATGCCGTGGAGGGTGTGCATGAAAAGATGGAACTTGTTTCTTTCGAACCAAGGATTCCAAGCGTGTGTGGTTCATGGCACATTGGCTCATAGTGGAGCCCAAACAATCTACTCTCTTCTTAAGCATACAAATATCATCATTAATCTTAGAAGAAGAGGTACATGCATTAGGTAGTCTAGATGATGAGGCTACACTAGCATGGCAAACATGAGCATCAATCTTTTTATGCAAAACCTCATTTTTCTTCAAACAAGCATTTAATTCATTTGAAATGGAAATAATTTTATTTTTTAAATCAATATTCTCTTTTATAACAAAATCTACTTTTGAAGACAAATTTTCATTTTTCTTCAAAAGAACATGGCAATCATTTTTATTTTTCAAAAAGTTATTTTCTTTAAGTGCAAAATCAAGTTGAGATTTTAATGAATCCCTTTCATTAGCAATCTCCTCTTTCTCTTGCAAAACAACATCAAGTCTAGCAATCAAATTTTTATTTTCATTATTAATGCCTAGACTCTTCTTTTTCAACAAGTTATATTTTTCTATTAGTTTTTCACAAACAATAGATAGTTCTTCATTTAAAGCATGGGGATCAACAAATCATTTGAAGAACTAGCACAATCATTACTATCTAGGTGGGATTCCGAATGTACCTCAAGGGAGTCATTCCCTTGGACCAGGAAGCATTGTGGATCGGATTCTCCACTAGATTCCTCTTCTTGAATTTGAACTTGAAGCTCCGAGGTGGTGGTGGTTGTCAATTTGTTCCACACTGCAAAGGCGGAATCAAAGTTAGAACACATAAGAGATAATCTCTAGGAAGAGTGCTTCTAATGGCCTCTAGGGCTTGTGCATTGGCCCCTATATGATTGCAATCACCAAGATAACATCTCTGGTGGCGGTAAGGAAGACATGCAAACCTAGGGTCTTTAGGTACATGGACATCCTATACTTCCAAACATCAATGTTGGAAGGGTCAAAGCTAGGAGGGGTCATGAAGTCCATGGTAAACTATATATGAATGTGCAAACAAACAAATGCAAATGAGATTAGCAAGCAAATGGATCTCACTCCTAGGATGTTAAGCCTAATATCAGGAGCACTAGCTCTGATACCAATTGAAAAACACCTAGAGGGGGGGTGAATAGGTGTAAGTGCTAATCTAAGAAACTTAATGCAAACTAAGTGCGCTAAATGCGGAAGCTAATGCAAATTATGCACAAACTAATACAATACAACAAGTGTAGCCGAATTCCCCTTGCGAGGCTCTGGACTAACTCCCCTTGATTTCCCTTGAAATGAGTTGAGGTGCTATGTGAAGCTCTTGTTGGATGAGTATAAGTTAGGCACACACACACAAGCAATCCAAGCAATATGAAATACACATAATCAAGCCAAGCATATAATAGATATGACAATAAGAAATGCAAGGCACAACACAAGCAATATATGATATGAATGAATCAATGCTCAACACAAGCAAGTATGATATGATGATGAGTATGATGCTTTGCACAATTATAAGAGAGAGTTAGAGAGACAATGGATCAAAACGCAAACACCAAGATTTGTTTCGAGGTTCGAGCACCTTGCTCGACATCCCCGCCTACACCACCGTGTAGGATTTCCACTATCTCAACTCCCACCGAGGGAACCTCTACCGAAGAGGATTTCTTACAACTCTAGGAGTACCAAACTCCTCTCTCAACAACAACCTCCTCACAACCGAGGGGTTAGGCCCGTAGCCAATACAACAACCAATCCACACACCTCTACCGAAGAGGCTCACAACCAAACTCCACCTCTACCGAAGAGGGAGCAAACCAATACCACTCCGATCACCTCTACCGAAGAGGGATACAACAAATAAAGGAGGGTTTACAACAAGTGGTTCAAAAACCACAAACTCTCTTTTTCTTTCTTTTTCTCTTATCTTTTTCCACAAAAAAACAAGATCCTAATAGTTTAGGATAGAAGATAGCTCAAGTGTGGAAAACTAGGTGTTTGGAAAACTAGCAACAAAGAAAATCACTTGGGAACATCCTTCCAAAAGATATAGAATGAAAAACCAAGACCAATCTCCCAAAATATTCTTTTCTTTGATTTTTTCAAAAACCTAAAACAATAAAGATTGAAGAATTAAAGCCCCAAACACTTTTGAAAACTTGTTTTAAAACCTCTCGAAACCAAAAATTTTTCTCCTTAAAAAACTTGGCCAAAATCCCTAAAGAGATGGAGTTTATATAGGCCAAACAGAAAACTAGCCGTTAGAGCTGAGCTGGCAGCTCTGACAGGCGTCGGTCGACCGGCCCGGTCGACCGCCAACGGTCAGAAAGGTGACCGTTGGGCACTAGCGGTCGACCGACCCGGTCGACCGAAACATCCTGAGAGTTGAACTCTCAACTCGGTCGACCGGTCCGGTCGACCGACTACAATGTGTAGCCAGCGTGCACGTCTGTGCACATCGGTCGACCGACCCGGTCGACCGGCCACTTGGTGCGTTCGACCGGTCCGGTCGACCGAACTGGCCTGGCAGGCACAGTGCAGAACTGCACAGATACGGGATTTGAAAATAGGTCTTTTCACTCAATAAAAATCCCATAAATTCACAGTAAAACTAAAAAATAGTTTTAATCACAATAAAAACTGTTTTTCTAAAAATATGTTTTTCTAAAACTTGTTTTATCATTTTATGTTAAAACATAAACATGTGATAAAAATTTCAAGACAATATATCAACATATCAATTCATTTTAGAGTCTTGCAAATTTTATCAAAAATAAAACCTGTATTTTGTCAAACTTGATTTTTCCAAAACATGAATAGGGATATCAAAATAAGTTTGTTTACCAAGTTAAAGCATGTATGTATAAATAGAAAACATCTACTATACATATAACATATGTAAACTTGTTTTGATAAACTATTCATGAAAACCAAAACTCAAACATAAAACGTGTGTGATTTGTGCACTTGAGCATATCAACTATACTAAGCTTTACAAATAGATCTAAAACTCATAATCTAAACTAGGATACCTAAGTCTTCTTGACGATCTTCATCTCCAAGTAGACTCGGTCCAAACTCCGTGATTCTCCAAGTGCAAAGGTATGATCTTTAAGCTTTGGCACCGGAATCATCATGAATAGCTTCTAATCATCTTGTTGAAGCTAATCACCAACTAATATCCTGTTAATGATCTGAAACTTAGAAACACAAGAATATTAGTAAACATAACTACATGAGTGTTGATCATCATCAAAACTAGAGTGGAAGGCCATTGGGCCAACACTTCAGATATTATATCATGCCTTGTGATAACTGTGTACTGGTGTTATTATTGCTGGAATGTATATTACCACTGTGCTTCCGTACTCTGACCCCTACCTGTATTGATGCTTAGCGTATATACGTTAGGGTATTTCCGACCTTCGTATATACGTCGCAGTAACGTCTCCGTACCCTCCGGATCGGGGCGTTACAGCTAAGATAAACTGATGACCTTTCGTTGATGAGGGGCTGATAGATCCTATGACATCGATTCCCCACTTCTCGAATGGCCATGATGCAACAGTTGAGAGAAGTAGCTTCAGAGGTTGATGTATGAAGTCTGCGTAGATTTAACAAGCTTTACACGTTTGTGCATTTTGATTGCATCGACTATCATGGTTGGCAAATAATAACTAAGTTTGTGTAATCGATCCTTGAGTTTTAGACCTAGCTGATGAGCCCCGCATATACCATCGTGTGCCTCTTTAAGCACTTCTTATGCTTTAGAGTTAGATAAGCAACGGAGCAGGATACCGTCATATGAGCGGAGGTAGAGTGTCTTTACTATTGGATCATAGTAAAAATGGAGAGACCTTCATCGGATAGAAGCTGCTTCCTTAGGATCGTCTAGTAATATGTCATGCAAAGCATAGTCAATGATAGAAAACCGCCAATCTTTAGGCTCGAAGCCTATTAAGGTCGCATAGACTTCATTAGTTTCCAACACATGCTTCGGGCAGACGAGGCGTCAAATGGCCTCCATAAGATGATAAGTTGCGTCAATGGGTAGGCCCAATGTAGCTGCTAGTGTAGCTAAAGCATCTACCTTAGTATTTTAGAAACGAGATATATGATGATGTAAAAGCCATCAAATGATTGGCCATTTCGATGACTGCATGGTGGTAAGGTACCAAGTCTTCATGTCGAACCTCGTATTCTCCTTTGACCTGATTGACAATCAGCTTTGAGTTTCCATAAGCCTCAAGGTATCGTACCCCCTATTTCATGAGTAAGATGGAGGCCGATAAGTAGGATATTATATTCCACTACATTATTAGAACAAGGTGTTGTTAATGAAAATGCCCGAGGAAGGACATGACTTTGTGGTGAGATAAATACCACCCCCACACAAGCGATTATCTTGCCTTTGGGGCCTATTCTTGATGCTTCATCAAAGAACATCTGTCACACTTTATCTTCTGAGATCATTTTGGATTCGAAAACCTTATCTGGAATATCTTCATGAAGTTCTGAGCTCTCCGAAACCGGATGAGCTGTCAGAAAGTCTACAAGGGCCTAGACCTTGACCGCCTTTAAGGGACAAAGAGCATGTCGTACTGAGACAGGAGAATAGCTCACTTAGCTAACCTAAAATTCAGCGATCCTTATTTTGTCATGAGGATACGCAAGGGATTAACTCTGAAAATTACATGTATAGTTTGACCAACTAAATAATATCGCATCTTTTGGATGACGAAGACAAGAGCAAAATATTCCTCCTCAATAGAATTATATCAGGACTCAGCTCCTATCAAGGTGCTGCTCAGCTAGTAAATGGCATGTTCATGGCCTTCGTCAATCTTTTAGGAAAGAAAAGCACCCAAAGAATGATCCATAATTCTCACATAAAGAAAGTATAGTTTTCCTGATGTGGGAGCCATCAGGACTGGAGGCTTAGTAAGGTACTCTTTAATATCTTCAAAAGCCTTCTGACATGCTTTATCCCATACAAAAAAAGACGCCTTTTTTCATAAGTCGGGTGAATAGTTTCACAATAACCCGAGAGATTTGTGATGAATTTTTGGATGTAGGCCAACCAACTTGCAGAACCCTAAGTTCCTTAAGATTCTTAGGTGGTTACATGCTCTTAATAGCTTTAACCTTGTCCAGGTCAAATGAATTCCTTTCGATGTGACAATGAATCCCAGAAACTTGCCATTTAAAACACCAAGAAAGACTATGTTAGTTCATTTTCAGCTGATAGGCTCGCATTATATCAAACACTATTTTTATGTCACGAAGAAAATCATTTTTATCACGACTTTTGACATCAATGTCGTTGACATAACACGAGGTAATTATATAAAATTGTGCTCATTGCACGTTGGTAGATTGCTCCAGCATTCTTTAATTTAAAGGACATAACAGTGTAATAGTATACCCCAATGGTATCTGAAATGAAGTATACTTTTCATCTTCTGGGTACATCTTGATCTAGTTGTACCCTGAGAGACCATCCATAAAAGACATTCTCTCAAAGCACATGTATTGTCAGTCACAATGTCAGTGATGTACAGTGGAAACTCAGCTTTAGGGCAGGCTACATTAAGATCGTGATAGTCAATACAGATTCAGATTTTTTTAATTATTTTTAAGAATGAGGATAATGTTAGCAATCCAATCTAGGTGCTGCTCCTCCCAGATGAAACCACATTCGATGAGTTTCTGAACTTCAGCTTCAATAGCTTCCATGATGTCAGGGCGAAACTGTCGTTGCTGTTGTTTCACTGGCTTGGCGTCAGGCTTAATGTTTAATCGATGCATAGCTATTTGTGGATCAAGACCGGGCATATCTTCATAATTCCATACAAAGACAATGATATACTCCTGTATAAGAGCTATCAATTCCTCTTTTCTATAAGCGATAAACTTTTACTTACTGAGATGGATTTAGACTGACCTTGACTATCCACATCAACCTAAATTACCCTATCTTCAGTGAGCGATTCACATTATTCAAATTGCTTCTCCTACTGGAGATCGAGTTGCTAGGCCCATGGCTCAGCATTAAACATTTCAATTGCATTCTCTTACTCCAATTGATCTATTGAAGTCACATTGATGAAGAGATTTTGAAGATCACCCCCATACTCACATCTGATTCCTACTCAGATAAACTAGAGGGATGCGAAGGGAGAGATTCGTCTCCTTCAGACTGAGACTGAATGGGAGGGTAACATATCACAACCCTCTGCATGTTTTATTGTAATAATTTGTTGGCTTCCCTTTCGGCACGAAAGTTCATAGATGACCACGTCGTCCCCTTCTGAAATTCAAGCCATTTTCGTGCTGTAGATTATACCCCATTCTTCTCATCATATGATGCGTTGATCGTGTATAATAGAAAAATTATGGGGGCTCTGAACCCGAATCTGTAATTACAGATATTCGGGGTTGAATCCTGCTGAATCCTATCGGTGATTGATTCCTTTTGGATGAAGGAACCA
Organism: Agave tequilana; assembly: GCA_038442645.1. Taxonomy (NCBI): domain Eukaryota; kingdom Viridiplantae; phylum Streptophyta; class Magnoliopsida; order Asparagales; family Asparagaceae; genus Agave; species Agave tequilana. The sequence goes on from JAVJIF010015838.1 coordinate 22,320, forward strand.
TAAAAACAAATCCTTTACTATTCTCTACCGGCGTACTTGTCACGCTTAACATGGACAAGGGCATATGTAGGGAGGTTCATCTACAGATTTAAACAAATCAACACTCACAGGATAATCAAAAGTAACATTTTCATTGATCATCCATTCACCATCATCCTCATCCTCAATAGGATCGTTACATTTAGGATACTTAAAATATACTACCATTGATTTGAAAGCAAAAATAGCTGGCGGGTCTTCCTCAGACTCTGAATCTACTTCATTACCGTTATCGTCATCTTCAAGCAATGGTTCTTTTGCTACTTCATTAGCTTCCTGATAGAGGAGAGCATTAGTAAAGTAGTTTTTAACTCCTTGAATGACTACTTTTCAGCAAACACCGTTCATACTGTTACATTATCCTCCATGTACTTGAAGCACTGGTGCAAAGTAGAAGGAACAATCCAATTAGCATGAATCCAAGGTTGCCCAAGTAATAGATTGTATGACATGTCAACATCGATGACGTAACATGTTATTTCTGATTTCAGGTCTTCAATTTGACAGCGAAGCCGAATTTTTCCTAGTGAATGACTACTTCCTACATTGAAGCCATATATCATAATAGTCATTGCTAATAATCTATTCAGCGATATCCCAAGAAAAGCCTTTAGGGATGATGCTAAGTGCAGACCCTGGATCAACCTGTACCCTCTCGATGCATGTCGAGCCTATGTATCTAGTATGATACAAAGGTCGATCATATTTATTGATTTTGAGAGCATGTCCTCAGCAGTGAAGGTGATGTCGGGCATTTTCTGTTGTACCAGATGACATCGGGGGCTTGAAGCTCCATCTTCTTTTATAGGGGTGAGTACTTATGTTAGAAATGATTCTGAATCAGCATGAGCATCTCTAAGTGCCTCTCTCGTCTTCTTGGAGAGGCGGAGTAGCTCATGCAGAGTAATATGAACTGGGATATTGGCCAATTATGCCAATATATCAAAACGGAAGGGTGTATTGAATCCTCTGGAAGGATTCTTCTTCAAAGATTCATCAAAGTGAATCTCCTTCTGCTTTTCTTTATCCTTAGGTGCTGGGGCCCGGACAGGTGCAGCGGTTCCCTGGCGTTATTAGTTGGGATACTCTATTAGGTATCTGGTCGTACTGCCACAAGTACTGTTTACCAGAACTCGTACCCACTAGCTGCGATGTGGAAAGTTGTGCTGCTAAGGCAGGCTTCTCCCCCTCTGAGTCACTGAGAGAAGTAATAGTCACAGAGTCTTCATCTACCGCGAGGGAGACGATATTGTATGACTTTTCTTTGAGCTTGGGCTTGTTGGTCTCCCATTGCTTATCTTTGACAATATCTTGGTGAACCCACATGATTTCTCCAGATTCTGTCGTAATGGGGATAAGGCCTTTAGCTTTTTGTTGTTCAACCAAAGGGTTGATGACATCCAATCTAACTTTAGGAATTAGGACCAATCCATCTTGGACAGAATGTGCCAAAATTAAGAGTCACCATGTTGGTAGTGACTTTCTTTTGTTGTGACTTGAGAGTCAGAACTCCAGCATCTACAGGGCTGCGATCTTGTCTTTGAGGACATAGCACCTACTGGTAGGGTGATGTACCATCCTATGAAAGAGACAGTAATTGGGATCATTTGTATGCCCCACTTCATTAGGTCGTCGAGCTTCAGGTAACTTGAGTTTATTACCCTTATGTAGCAAATGGAAGATTGCCACCACCTGCTCCTCTTTGAAGAAGTACATCTTTGGTGGAAATCTAAAATCTTGATTACCATTGTTGTTATTCTTCTACTTCGGTTGTGTTGTCCCTGATGGCTCAATGACGATGATTTTCTTCCCCTTTGATTGAGAAGATTGAGCTGCATCGCGTCCTTTAGTGTTGACCCTCCACTTGTTCTTAGGAACTGAGGGCTCAAAATTTTTAGTCAATTTTTTGGCTATCTCAGCTTTCTCAACAAGTTCCTTCCATGTATGGGCTTTGATAGCTCTTATACGAACTTCTATTCTATCTAAAAAGTTATGCTGCATGTTTAGAGTAACATGGGTAATAACATGCTTGCATGGCACATGAGTGAAAGGTTGCATAACCTCTCAATGTATTCCTGCACAGATTCTCCTCCTTTCTGAGCTGTTGAGAGAAGCTTGTCCATAGTCACCTCGGTATCGTCTTCGTAGAATTAAGAGAGAAACCAGATTTCTAAGTCAATCCAAGAACAGATGGAACCACTAGGCAGGCTCCTAAACCAGTCAAAGGCTACTTTCTTAAGGGTGTCGATGAACAATCTTACCATGATGGCATCATTATCTATCACATTACTAGTTTGAGATCGGAAATAATAGATATGTTGGTTGGACGAGCCCTTTCCATCGTACGTATGCAATGTAGGTGACTTGAACTTTGGTAGGTATGGTACTGAATCCCACTCCAGTGGGTAAGGACGAGTCATCCCCACCTTTTTCAGTTCATCTCTTGCTAGAGAAGTAATCTAAGCCGCCTGAATACCTCTAATGACCTTGGTATTAATTGAGGAGCTTTCCTTTGACTTCTCAGTCTTAGGATGCTCATCATCGTTATGCTCCTCATTGTTATGATTGTTGTCGGTGTTATTGGTATTCCGCTTAGTCAGGAGTTGAGCGAGCATCTGCTGGATGTTATCCAAGGCTTCTTGTCGAGCCTTAGAAGTCTGCTCTTGTGCCTCCATTCACCGACGGAGGCCATCATCATTATTGTTGGCCATGTTACCAGACTCGAGACTCGTCTGCACCGAACTGATTATAGCAGAAGAGGCATATCCGCTGGCTTCCTCCTTATTATCCGACCATTGGAAAAGATTTCTCAATGGTGTAGGTGACACATCAAAAGTTGACGAAGAAGGTCATCCATAATCATAGAGTATTGCTACCCTAGAGCAAGTACCCTTAAAGGCGCCCTCTTAGTTCACCAGAAGCTGACTCAAGCCGAGGCTATAGTCGGAGTCTGGGGAGCTGGGTGGAGGAGTAAAAGTTCCTCGTCTCAGTCTTCGGGACTGAAAAGATCCCTCCCTCTGCTTATCATGTTAACAGAGGCGGCTGCGAGATAGGTCACCTTTATTGCCTAATTTTTCTAGGGCTTGGCCTTCTAAGCAGTCTGGGCCCGATATTCATTTGAATACCTATCGATGACTTGGAGTAGTAGCTGTTTGGACCTTTCCTAGGTAGCATTGTTCTAGTTCTACTCTTGGAGGCGAACTTAGCTTTGTCATGCAGAGTTCTTCCCGCAAGCGAGGTTAGAATAGCCTCGCTATTAGCACTTAGTTGTTCTTTTCCTCTAGCCTCGTGGCAGAGTATTTTAGCACTTGGTACTGAGAACGATGCTAGATCAGAGACGTTGTTAGCACGTACATGTACTCTGATTTTAGCCTCGCATGTGGCAGGTTTTAACACTGCCCAACAGTGTTATTAAGGCAAGCGGGGCTGCAATAGCCTCGTTGTAAGCACAGGGTGCTTTAGCTTTAGCCTCGCGGGATAGAAAAAGCTAAGGAGCAAAGGGAGCCTTGTAATCCAAGACTACCTTAGCCTCATGAGAAGCAGATTCGAAAGAGGTAAGGATAGACTTTGCAATCCACATAGCCTTGGCAGAGGCTATTTTAGGTTCACATGGAATCCTTGAAGGCTTGTGCGCAACGCTAACACACTGGTGCGGGGCTAACTTAATCCCAGTTGGGACTATGATATGCTCACGTAGAGTCAATTTAGGCTTGCGTAGAGCCTGGTTAGCCTCGCTTGAGGCAGAATTAGGTTCATGGAGAACCTTAGTAACCTCAACAAAGACTTGTTTCTCAAACATAGACAAGGAACACTAGCAACACTGACCTTCTTGTGCTTGCGCACACATGGAGGATTTTTGCTACCCCCTAGTGAGGAGTTGTTCGAACTTCTATTGGTTAAAATTAATGACCAATATTTTAGCAATAGACCTGATGGTCTGATCGTCGCATTGCGACACCTGATTCTCAACTGTAGAGAATAAAGTCCCCAACGGAGTCGCCATCTTGTTTTCCATAAAAAATTCAATAAAGGAAAAATTTACAAAAATTTAAGAAGAAAAATTACAAGTAGATCTCCTCTGAGATTTCTGGAAAAGTGTGCCGATGAGAGTCTGATCAGCGCTCGATCATTTTGTCTCATTGACGATGCGAGTAATCGATCTTCGAATGCTACTGCTTGGAAATTCCTTCTCACCTAGTTCCAAAAATTCCTTGAAAAAGAAAGGTCTTTAAGTATTAACACCTTGAACTTAGAAAAGTAATTCTTTGAAGCTTCTGGGAAACAAGAAAAAGTTAGCCTTGCTATCTCTCGCGGTGCCTTCCTGCCTCTCTTGTACTGCTCTCTCTTTGATTGCCTCTCTTGATCTCCTTTTCCCTAAGCTCATTCTCAGTTGAGCTATTTATAGGCTTTGAAGGGGTATAATCGCCCCTAGAATTCAGCCACGTCTGACAACAATCAGTTAGCCTCGCGCCGAAGGCTATTTTGAGCTTCGTGCAAGGCTATAACGATCGCGCTAGGCTAAATGTCAGCCGCACGCGAGGCTAAACAGGCTCGCGGGCCTAAAAATGGCTTTTGACCCGATCGTTCCACTAAACATGGGGCAAAGTAGGCGGGTGTAACCACCCACTTAAAGTGATATTAACCCTACTAACATAGTGGGTTAGCCCACTAAATACTAGGTCAAAGGTTTTACCTGGCCAGCCTTCTCGTGTAGCCTCGTGCGAGGCTGGATGTAGCCTCAGGGCTAGGTTTAGCTCCTCACGCGAGACTAAAAGCTCTTAATTAGAGCTGTCACAGCTTCGGTGAAGCTAGAAAATTAGCCTTGTTCGGTTATGTTGAGCTTCAGGTGAAACTAGCACTTGGTTTGTTGGCCCAAGAGGTTACACTCTCCAATTGTTTTGTGTTTTGATGATGACAAACCAAATTAGAGCTATTTGGTACTAATAAGTTTGTTAAGATAAGTTTCAGGTTTGTACCATGTTTAGAGACCATTCGCTTAGCTATTGCAAGAACTTCTAAGTTCCACAAAGCAAGGAAGGCAAATTGCACATCAAGGAAGGATCATAGAAGAGAAGGCACTAGTAAGGCATTGAATGGCTCAAAGACTTGAAGATAGCTCAAGAAGTCTTCATGTAATTTGTTTTTCAGTTTATAGTATGTTAAAGAATAGTGGATAGGTTTGAAGCTCTATCACACACGTTTTTGCGCACATGCTCATTCCAAAATAATTTCTTATAAATTGTACAAAAATATTTTGCATACAAGTTTTTGCCTACAAATACATCTTTATGTTTAATTCTATTCCCTGTTCAAAAGTATTTTTGTTAAAATCAAAATCCTCTTTATTTTCTTTTCCAAAAATGATTTTTGACCTGATCCGGTCGACCGGGACAGTCGACCGAATCTGTGTCAGTCTGGTCCGGTCGACCGGACCAGTCGACCGCAGTTCTGGCAGAGGCACGTATCAGTGTGCATGTCTGCCAGTCGACCGGGGCGGTCGACCGAGATATTGTTTTTGCTCACAGGTTTTCTCAGTCGACCGGGTCGGTCGACCGCTGGCCTATAACGGTCAAATTTTTGATCTACCGGTCGACCGGCCCAGTCGACCGATGTGTCCGTTGAACAGTAACGGGCAGATTTTTAGTGAGCTGTTTATTTTTGTCTTTTGTGTTTAAAAATTCGTTTAAGGATATATTTTGATCTAATTACCTCCTAAACATCAGTAATTATATTTTATCCCTAAACCCTAGCCCTCTCCTATAAATAGGGGTGTTTGGGGAGAGATTGGTTATAACATTTTTTGCTAGAAAATTCAAAAGTTTAAGGCTTTCAAAAGAGACTTGTTTCTTAGTTTTTGTGCTGAATTTCTCACTGATTTTCTGAAGGGTTTTCAAATACTCTCTGATTTAATTTTCTTTCTTCACTTACAACAAGAGCTTCATTCCTACTCAATATTCTCTAAGGACCTTTGTAAGGGAAGAGATATTTGAAAGAGAGAGTTTGTGGTCTTTTGACTACCAAGGAAATTACTTGTTCTTGAGATTGTAGGAGTTGGGTACTCCATTGTATTTGAGATCTTTGTGATAGTGGAAGTGGTCGGAATCCTTCTGGGGAAGGCGGGGAGTAGAGCTGGGTGCTCGAACCTCGATAACATATCCTTGTGTTTGCGATTGGTTTACATTCTTGCAATTCTTACTCTACCTTGATTGCACTTATTACTTGCTCATCATATTCATTGTCATACTTACTTGCTTGCATTCATCTTGTGATTCTTGTTTAGCTTTAAATTTTTATTTGCCCTTTGATTAGCATTGTCACCTATTCACCCCCCCCCTCTAGGTGACTTTTCAATTGGTATCAGAGTTTGGACTCTAGGTTTGGCTTAACATCCATAGAGAGATCCTTAAAATATTGCTAATCAACATTTTCATTTCATTCATTCATCACTAGTAAACATGGCCGACAACATTAAATCCCCACCTAAATTTGATGGCCTCAATTTCCCAATTTGGAAGGTTAGGATGACTATATTTTTGCAATCTTTGGGTAGCTTAGTAGCCAAGTCCTTGACCAAACCCTATGAAGCACCCGATGGTGATGAGAGCACTTGGACCGACCTAGACTTTAAACTATTTGAGGCTAACTCCAAGGCCCAAACTCCCTATTGACCGCCTTGAATGAGGATGACCTTACACGGGTAATTCATTGCCAATCCGCCTATGAGATTTGGCAACACTTATTGGTCACACACGAAGGGACTTCACAAGTCAAGAGAGTTAAGATAGATCTCTTGAGGTCCCAATATGAGTCATTTAAAATGCTTGATGATGAGTCTATTGATAGTATGGCTACAAGGTTTACTAAAATCACTAATGGTCTTTCTTCCTTAGGTGATGACATCTCCAACGATCAAAAGGTGCGGAAAGTAATTCGGGCTCTTCCTTCATCATGGGAGATCAAGGCCACCACCTTGAAGGAGTTGAACGACAAGGACGAGATGGACCTCATTAGTCTCATTGGGAACCTAAAGACCCATGAGATGGAGAAGAAGGCAAGAGAAGAGGCCACTACTTCAAAGAAGAAATCCATAACCTTCAAGACTTCATCCACCAATGATGACGATGAAGATGACGAAGAAGAAGATGAGGAGCTAACTCTACTTGTGCGGAATGTCAAGAGGTTGTACCGAAAGAACAAGTTCAACTTCCGGAGAAAATTCGAAGGCAAAGAGGAGCGGAAGATCATATGCTACAATTGCCGCAAACCCGGACATATCATGGCGGATTGTCCGGAGTTCAAGAAGAAAATGACTTCCTCCTTCAAGCCAAAGAAGCCGGAGGAAAAGAAAGCTTACAAAGCTACTTGGGATTCGGAAAGCGAGTCCGAAGAGGAGGTGGATCAAGCTAATATGTGTTTCATGGCAAACACACCCAAGGTAACCCCTCAATCCCTTGATGATGAAGATGATGATGTAAGTAAGGAAGTTCTAGTGCATGCTTTTGTAGAACTTTCTGAAACTTATGATAACAAGAAACTTGAATGCATAAAATTACAAAAAGAAGTTGCTTTTCTTAAGAATCAACTTGCCATTATTTCTAAAGAAAAAGATGATATTTCTTCTAATTTCATTTCCATGCAAAAGAATTTTGTGCCTACAAGAGTACTTGTAAGGCAAAATCTCCTATTATTGATGAAAAAGAAATTTCTTCTTTTAAATCCAAAATGAATAATTTTGAAAAAGTTTTAAATGATTGTGCTTTCAATACTAAGAAACTTGAGAACATGTTTTCTAAAAAGCACACTTCACATGCTAAAATTTCACAAGATAAAAATTCTCATGCTCATGCTCACAATGCTCATGCTCACAAATCACACACCCATTATGCTTTTAAATATGGTAGAGTATATAGATGCATATATTGTGGTAAAAATGGACATTTAGCTAAGTTTTGCTATGATCAACTAAATAGAACAAATAATCTTATTTGGGTTCATGACACTAACCCTAGAGGACCCAAGAAAATGTGGGTACCAAAATCAAGTCTTAAATTGTTTGATGTAGGTACACACCAAAGCTCCAAGACGTAGGGAGCGGTGGTACCTTGATAGTGGTTGTTCAAGACACATGACATGGGACATCAACAACTTCACAACCCTATCAAGGTACTTGGAAGGTGGCACCGTCACCTTCGGGGATGACTCCAAAGGAACTATCATCGGTATAGGTAACATTCAAATTGGTGCATCTCCTATTATTGAGAATGTTGTTTTAGTAGATGGTTTAAAACATAATTTGCTTAGCATTAGTCAACTTTGTGATCGTGGACTTAAAGTTGTTTTTGATGATACTTCTTGTAAGATTTTTGATGTTAAATCCGATGTTTGTATTCTCACCGGTTTTCGTGATAATAATGTTTATATTATTGACATGCTTAATTTAGATTGTTCTACTAAATGCTTAAATGCTTTTGATGAAAATTCTTGGCTTTGGCATAGAAGATTAAGACATGCATCTTTTGACCATATCTCTAGGATTAATTCAAAGGAATTGGTGAAGGGTATACCTTGCTTGAATTTTGAGAAAGACCGCATTTGTAGTGCGTGCCAACTTGGGAAACAAACCAAGTCTTCCTTTAAACCAATCAAGGATATCATGTCAACTAGGCCTTTAGAATTAATTCATATGGATCTTTTTGGACCAACTAAAACTAAGAGTTTAAATGGAAGTAGATTTGCATTTGTTTTGGTTGATGATTTCTCCCGTTTTACTTGGGTTTTCTTTTTACAAAATAAAGATCAAACTTTTTCTCATTTTAAAATTTTTCGAAAAAGAGTTGAAAAAGAAAAGGGTTTTCCGATTTTGAGAATAAGGAGTGATAGAGGTGGTGAGTTTGTTAACCAACTCTTCATGACTTATTGTGATGAAAAGGGAATTAAGCATGAAATGTCTTGTCCTAGAACTCCACAACAAAATGGAGTTGTAGAAAGGAAAAATAGAACACTTCAAGAGATGGCTAGGACAATGATAAGTGAATATGACCTCCCTCAATATTTATGGGTCGAGGCCGTAAACACCGCATGCTATATATCGAATCGTATTTATTTATGCAAAAATTCTTCAAAAACTTCTTTTGAAATGTATCATTCTAGAAAACCAAATGTTGCATATTTTAAAGTTTTTGGATGCAAGTGTTTTGTTTTGAATACTAAGGATAATTTGGGTAAATTTGATGCTAAGGCTTATGAGGCTATCTTTATTGGATATTCCTCTACTAGCAAAGCATATAGAGTTTTCATTAGATCTTCTCAAACCATTGAAGAATCCATGCATGTTAAGTTTGAAGAATCTAATGTGTTTGTTGAGAATGTTGTAGAGTTTGAACCATTAGGTGAAGACATGGAGAGACTATCCTTGAAGGACTCACCCGCTCAAGAAGAAAAGCTAGATCCTATTGGTGAAGTTCAAGAGGATAAGGAGGAAAGCACTCAACCGCTTCCTAAAGCTTGGAGATACGCTACAAATCATCCTAAGGAGCTCATCTTGGGTGATGCATCTAAAGGAGTCACTACGCGCTCCAAACTCCATGACCTATGTGGTAACTTTGCTTTCATTTCTCATTTTGAACCCAAAGGCATTCTCGAAGCCGAGACGGACCCATATTGGTTGCTTGCCATGCAAGAGGAACTCAATCAATTTGAGCGCAACCAAGTTTGGCACCTTGTTCCTAAGCCCCACGATAGACCAATAATTGGTACTAAGTGGATCTTTAGAAACAAGATGGATGAGTCCAGAAATGTCATTAGGAATAAAGCTAGGTTAGTGGCCCAAGGTTACACTCAAGTTGAGGGAATTGACTTTGAGGAGACCTTTGCACCCGTTGCACGGCTTGAAGCCATACGGATGACACTAGCTTTTGCATGTTTTAAAAATTTTAAACTTTTTCAAATGGATATAAAAAGTGCATTTTTAAATGGTTTTATTAATGAAGAAGTTTATGTTTCTCAACCTCCCGGTTTTGTTGATCATGTTCATCCCGATTTTGTTTTTAAACTTGATAAAGCTTTGTATGGATTGAAACAAGCTCCAAGAGCTTGGTATGAAAGGCTTTCTAGTTTTCTCATTTCAAATGATTTTATTAAAGGCAAAGTAGACACAACTCTTTTTACTAAGCATGTTGATAATGATATTTTAATTGTGCAAATTTATGTTGATGATATAATTTTTGGATCTACTAATGAGCTTTTATGCAAGGATTTTGAGAAAGTCATGCAACTTGAATTTGAAATGTCTTCAATGGGTGAGCTCAATTTCTTCCTTGGACTCCAAATCAAGCAATTGCAAGACGGAACCTTCATTAACCAAGCCAAGTACGCAAAGGAGCTAGTAAAGAAGTTTGGGCTTGAAGGATCAAAGGCTTGCAACACTCTAATGGCAACTACAACCAAGCTTGATAAGGACGAACAAGGTAAAAATGTTGATATTAAATTATATAGAAGCATGATAGAAAGTCTTTTATATTTGATGGCAAGTAGGCCGGATATCATGTTTAGTGTGTGTCTTTGTGCTAGATTTCAATCGTGTCCTAAAGAGTCTCATCTTATTGCGGTAAAACGCATTATTCGTTATATTAAGGGCACTATTGGAATGGGTCTTTGGTATCCAAAAACTAGAGATTTTTCAATGACTAGCTATTCGGATGCCGACTATGCGGGTTGTAGAGTAGATAGAAAGAGTACTAGTGGGACATGTCAATTTCTTGGTAATTGTCTTGTTTCATGGTCCTCTAGGAAACAAAATTCCGTAGCTCTCTCAACCGCCGAGGCGGAGTATGTTGCCGCGGGGGCTTGTTGTGCACAAGTCCTTTGGATGAAACATACTCTCCTTGATTTTGATTTGCACTTTGATCATATAAAAATATTTTGTGATAATACTAGTACTATACACATGACCAAAAATGCAAATCAACATAGTAAGACCAAGCACATTGAGATTAGATATCACTTTCTTAGAGATCATTTTGAGAAAGGTGATATAGACATTGATTATGTTTCCACGGATTTACAACTAGCCGATATTTTCACTAAACCTCTTGATTTTGCTAGATTTTCGTTTATTTGTGGAGAACTTAATGTTTGTATTATTGAATAGACATGTTTTTCATAACCCTTTTTGATGTATGACAAAAAGGGGGAGAATAAGTTTACATGACAAAAATAAGTTCATTTGGTCTTGGTTCCATATGAATTTATATGCTTTAATTTTAAATATTTGTTTTATGAGTTTTATGTTTATGTATGTATGAGTTTTTGAATTCATGTATTTTGAGAATTCTTGTGTTTTAGTTATTTTGGTATTTTTGGTATCAAGAGCAATTTTTGTGTTTATATTAGTTTCAATAATTGGTGCATCATTTCAATTATTGGTATCTAGAGCATATTCTTGTGTTTTATGTATAGCATAATTTGAGGGGGAGTTTTCTCCTCCCTATATTTTTGTTAATAGCCTATCTGTTTTGTCATCATCAAAAAGGGGGAGATTGTTGGCCCAAGAGGTTACACTCTCCAATTGTTTTGTGTTTTGATGATGACAAACCAAATTAGAGCTATTTGGTACTAATAAGTTTGTTAAGATAAGTTTCAGGTTTGTACCATGTTTAGAGACCATTCGCTTAGCTATTGCAAGAACTTCTAAGTTCCACAAAGCAAGGAAGGCAAATTGCACATCAAGGAAGGATCATAGAAGAGAAGGCACTAGTAAGGCATTGGATGGCTCAAAGACTTGAAGATAGCTCAAGAAGTCTTCATGTAATTTGTTTTTCAGTTTATAGTATGTTAAAGAATAGTGGATAGGTTTGAAGCTCTATCACACACGTTTTTGCGCACATGCTCATTCCAAAATAATTTCTTATAAATTGTACAAAAATATTTTGCATACAAGTTTTTGCCTACAAATACATCTTTATGTTTAATTCTATTCCCTGTTCAAAAGTATTTTTGTTAAAATCAAAATCCTCTTTATTTTCTTTTCCAAAAATGATTTTTGACCTGATCCGGTCGACCGGGACAGTCGACCGAATCTGTGTCAGTCTGGTCCGGTCGACCGGACCAGTCGACCGCAGTTCTGGCAGAGACACGTATCAGTGTGCATGTCTGCCAGTCGACCGGGGCGGTCGACCGAGATATTGTTTTTGCTCACAGGTTTTCTCAGTCGACCGGGTCGGTCGACCGCTGGCCTATAACGGTCAAATTTTTGATCTACCGGTCGACCGGCCCAGTCGACCGATGTGTCCGTTGAACAGTAACGGGCAGATTTTTAGTGAGCTGTTTATTTTTGTCTTTTGTGTTTAAAAATTCGTTTAAGGATATATTTTGATCTAATTATCTCCTAAACATCAGTAATTATGTTTTATCCCTAAACCCTAGCCCTCTCCTATAAATAGGGGTGTTTGGGGAGAGATTGGTTACAACAATTTTTGCTAGAAAATTCAAAAGTTTAAGGCTTTCAAAAGAGACTTGTTTCTTGGTTTTTGTGCTGAATTTCTCACTGATTTTCTGAAGGGTTTTCAAATACTCTCTGATTTAATTTTCTTTCTTCACTTACAACAAGAGTTTCATTCCTACTCAATATTCTCTAAGGACCTTTGTAAGGGAAGAGATATTTGAAAGAGAGAGTTTGTGGTCTTTTAACTACCAAGGAAATTACTTGTTCTTGAGATTGTAGGAGTTGGGTACTCCATTGTATTTGAGATCTTTGTGATAGTGGAAGTGGTCGGAATCCTTCTGGGGAAGGCGGGGAGTAGAGCTGGGTGCTCGAACCTCGATAACATATCCTTGTGTTTGCGATTGGTTTACATTCTTGCAATTCTTACTCTACCTTGATTGCACTTATTACTTGCTCATCATATTCATTGTCATACTTACTTGCTTGCATTCATCTTGTGATTCTTGTTTAGCTTTAAATTTTTATTTGCCCTTTGATTAGCATTGTCACCTATTCACCCCCCCTCTAGGTGACTTTTCATGGTTTATGTTGGCCTAAAGGTCCATCACTCTAGTTTTGATGATAAGCAACTCAGGCAGTTATAGTATTAATGATCTTGTGTTTAATTAGTCTCAGAATTTGATCAAGATCTTAGTAGGTGTTTAGCTTCAACAAAAGATTCAAAGTCAAGTTTTCAAGTTAGCACGTGTTGATTCAAAAGCTCGCACATCAAGATCGCATCAAGTACTCAAGAGGAGTCTAACTCATTGGATTAAGGTTTGGACCAAGTCAAGAAGGAGAAGAAGATTTTCAAGCGAAGATTTTCAAGAAGATTTGTGTCAGGTTTTATAAGTGTTAAGAATTATTTTTAGATAAAATGTAAAGGATAGATTAGTTGGTGGATTGCTCAAGTTCATTTACCCACACACAAAATTTATATGTGTTTTAGAAAATACTGTTTTGATTTTTAAGCTTCAAAGTATACATGTGTTTTATCAAAACTATTTTAGAGCTTACTGTCAAAATCATAGATATTTCATCTTATATGTGTAGTGGATCATATTCATACACACTAAGCTTTAAAAGTATTTAAAATATCTTGTTTTTATATTTAGAGAAGTTTTGAAAAAATCGATTTTGAAAAATACATATTTTTGTTTAAGGCTAAAATTCTATATTACAAAAATGATTCAAAAGGTTTGTAATATGTGTTGATTTTTTGTCACACATATTTGTACTTCAAAGTATTTCAAAAAACTTATTTTTGTAAATTTTTAGTGATTTTTTAGGATATTTATTGAAGGTAAAAAGATCAAGTTTTAATCCCTATACATGGCGACCAGGTCTTCTGGCGGTCGACCGGGCTGGTCGACCGAGGTAGAAGTCGATCGACCGGGCAGTCGACCGATGTGCACAAACGTGCACAGCCAGGGCACGATCGACTGTCCAGAGAGCTTTGCTCTCTGGATCTGCCCCGGTCGACCGGGCGGTCTATCGTTAGGTCAATGCCCAGTATCGGTCGACCGTCCGGTCGACCACTTATCCCAATGGTCAAAAATTTGACCATTGGCGGTCGACCGGCCGGTCGACCGACAGCAGGATTTCCTGCTGAGTTGAATCCCAACGGCTAGTTTTTGGAGGCCTATATAAATGGGGTTATTTTGGGCTATTTTCTATAAGATTTCAAGTACGTTTTCAAGCCAATTTTTCTACTTCTCTAAGTGTTTATCTCCACTCATTTTAGAACTAATACTTCCATATCAAAAGAAGAGTTTTCGAGAGGGTTTTCAAAAGTGATTTCTTGAGTTTTTCACCACAAAATCTATCCTAGTTTTCTCACGCAATCTTGTTTTCTCACGCAATCTTAAGCTATCCATTGCTATATCAATCTTCTAGGGATCTTTGTGGTGAGAGTATTTTAGGTGATCAAAGTGTTGAGATCAACAAAGTGTTCATCTTTTATTTCAAGAGGCGAACTTGCGGGTTTGTATTGTTTCGAGTTCTTGTGGAAGCTCAGTGTAGAGGTGCGGCCTCAGCAAACTAGTGTGCTTACGTGTGTTGTTCTTACGGGAACAAGAGAGGGACTAGTGAGTCAAGGAGGTCTAATGTGAACTCGTTGTAGGTGTTGCGGCACCGAGTGATCCGATGGGATCATTTTTAGTGAAAATCCTTCATAGTGTTGAAGGCGAGGACGTAGAGCAAAGGTGCTCGAACCTCGAAACAAATCTTCTATGTTTACGATTGTTCTCTCTATCTCTCACTTGTGTTTATATCTTTCATGTTTACATTGTTTATATCTTTATATGCTTGATATATCTTGTACTTAATTGTTATATGTTTGGAATTGTTTGCTCACACTTGTATTCAACCAAGAAAGCCATAGCGGTACCTCAACTCATATCTAGAAGAATCTTGAGAAGATAGTCCAGAGCCCTTCACTGGGAATTCGGCTACACTCTTGTGTTATACTTGGTTTGTTCTATATAATATTTTGTAGTTTGCATAAATAGTTTTAATTCCGCATTATTCATCATTAGATTAGCTAGTCATCTATTCACCCCCCTTAGGTGACCTACAATTGGTATCAGAGCTTGGTGCTCTTGATTTGGGTCTAACAATCTTGAGTTAAAGATCCTTATTTTTAGCTAATCACAGTATTTGTTTACGCACACCTATAGATTTCATGACACCTCCCATGTTTGACATTTTTAACATCCAAACTTAGAAAGTTAAGATGTCCATGTACCTCAAAGCCCTAAAGATTCATGTTTATCTTGCCACTATTAAAGATTCATATTATTTAAATGGCAAACATTTAGAGGCTAACTCAAAAGCCATTCATGCTTTAAAGTAAATGATGATTATTTATGTAGGGTTTCTACCTTTGATTCATCTTTTGCAGTATGGAACACACTAGTCGCTCTTGGTGAACAAAAGCAATACTATGCAGGGAGCGACTTGGATGATGGAAGTGATACTTTCAATATATGTTACATGGTCCAAGGAGATAACCCCTTGAGGTAAATTCTGAATCCGAGCTTGATGAGGATGTTGGCATGCCATATGATGGGCTTGCTTTATTTTGTTAACAACTTCTTGAAAAATATGATTTGCTTAAAAAGAATAATAAAAGATTGAAAAATAAATTTGATTCCATTTTAAAGAAAAAGATTCTTTTCAAAATAAATTGGAATGCATTTCAAAAAAATAAATTTTTGAAAAAGGAGAATATTTCCTTAACTTCAAAATTAAATGATATTTGTGAAGGAGATAAATCTTTGAAAAATAAACTTAATTTGGTGAAAAAAGAAAAAGAAATTTTTTTGGAAGAAAATAACTCTTTGAGAAGAAAATTTGTTTGAAAAGAAAAAGAAAACATTTTTAAAAAGAAAAAGGTTGTTGATTCTCATTATTGCCATGCTCTTCATGCTACTATCAATAAAAATGAGTTTCAAGTTTTAAAAAATAGAATAAATTGTTTGAGCTCAATTTTGAACAGTTGTGCATTCAACCATTCTAAATTGGAAACCTTGTTTCAAAAGAAACAAGCTCCACATGTTCATGCACATAACTCATGGCACACATATGCTCACTTTGCACATCATGATCACACTCATTCTCATATGCATGCTTGAGTATACAAATGTACACATTGCAGCCGCAAATGCCATCTTGCAGGATTTTGCTATGATAGAGTAAATTCTTTAAATTTTGCAAATAAAAATGTTTGGGTTCCTTATGATACTAACCCCCGTGAACCCAAAAGAAAATGGGTACCAAAATTTTCACCTCTTGTATTTAATGTAGATATTGGCTCTCACATGACGTAAGAGGTTTGGTGCCTTGGTGGTGGATGCATGAGCTTGATGGACATACCCTATTGATGCATCACAATCAAGGAAGTTTGGTGGGAGGACCACCATATTTTGGAGGCTTAGAGAATAGTGTATATGGTTTGGTAACTATCTCTAAACTCTCATTTAGTTTATATGCTTTTACATAGATAATATTTTCAGCATATTTTAGTTTTGTACTTCATGTGGTGAATACTTGTTTAGATGATTTTTTATTAGAACTTGTGTATATACTTGTACAAGTAGTGAGCTACATTTGATTATTATATGTTTGTGCCTCATTGCTCATTTGTACTCATTACATGTACATATATAACCTAGTTTTGATGATTCTCTCATTTATACTTGTCTTCTGTATCTTTGTGTATGTTTTGCTTCATGTATATGCTATTTTTGCCAAAAACTTATAAATATACATGTATACCCTTGAGTCACTTGTCTTCATGCAAATTACATTATAGACTCATTTGTATTTGGGATATATATGTATATTTTTAGTTTTGATAGAACATACATATACCTTGAAGTTTGTTTTTAATGAAAAATAATTATTTTATGTTTTTGATAAAACAATTTCATGTTTATTTTGAGCCTTATTGATTATTTTATGAATGTGCTATTCACATGATTCTTGTGCACTCTCATTTCTTTGTTTACTCATGACTTTGTTTCTTGAGCACATTTATGAGCTTTATAGATCTTGAGTGACAATTTTTGTATTTTTAGCAATAATTCATGGGATATATGATTTGTTTTCATGTTTGAAGAATCTTTAACTAGTTCTTCAAAAATTACTTTAACTAGTTATTATTCTTCATTTAGTAGTGTATTAAATTTACAACTATTTTCAAATCATATTTTTGAAAACCCCTACCAACGCTAAGGGCGGTTGGATGGGCGACCATGTCTTTATGCCAAATTGAAAATCTATTTAAACATGTGCATGAATAGGGTGGATAATTATGAGTTATACACATATTCTTCATGGAATCTTATATTTGTATACTCATATTTATTTCTATATATGTATGCTTCAAAATCTCAAATAAACATCAATTTCAATTGGTATTTTCTTTTTCATACATATACAAATGTTTTGATTGTGCTTGATTAACAATATCATTACATGTTTAAAGCACAAATTATATTTATACTAAGCTTGACTTAAATTTAAATGTAAATTGGTACCTTTGTAAGGTTAAGTATTGTTTTCAGTTAGTATTTCTACTGATATCAAAATATACATCATATTTTACCTTTTAACTGTATCAAAATTTTACAAGATATTTCTAGGGGTATCAATAACCTACAAGTGATATCTTAAAATTGTGTTTATTTACCAGTGATGTCTTAAAATTGTGTTTATTTACAAGTGATATCTTAAAATTTTGTTTATTTACAAGTGGTATCTCAAAATTTGTTTTGTTGACTTAAGAGATTTCAAAGAAAATTTTAAAGCAATTTTAAATTTTCTTGATATGTATTACCTATATGCAAGGGGAGCTTAACATCTCTTCTATATATAGATTCATATTGAGTATATCTAATATTGTGGAGCTTGATATCTCTTCTTTATGTGATATACGTGTGTAGAGTGAGCTTAACATCTCTGCTTATGTATTGTTTATTATGTTTTATATAAGTTAGGGTTTTGTCATCTCTTCTTCCTATAATGCATATATGCAGGGGAAGCTAACTTCACGTCTCTCTTCTTCATGAATGTATATCGCATATTTGTCTTTATTGTTTGATTTGTTTTCGCCTCTTTGTTGATGAATTGACAAAAAGGGGGAGAAGAATTTTAAAAGTTTATATATGTATGTTTATTTTCTTATTTATGCATATATGTTTTGTTTATGCAAAAAGGAGAGAAGAATTTTGGTAAGTTTATGCATGTTTATCTCCTTATTTATGTATATATGTTTGTTAAGTTTTATGCACTTCATTGAATATATTTATGTTTATTGTTATGCATGAGTTAAGGGGGAGCTTTTATGAAGCTTAACTTTAATCCATACTTATATAACTTCATGAGTTTTGTTATCATCAAAAAGGGGGAGATTGTTGGCCCAATCATCACTCTAGTTTTGATGATGATTAACTAATATAGTTATAGTACTAATGATCTTATGTTTAATTAATCTCAGATATTTGATCAAGATCTTAATAGGTGTTTAGCTTCAACAAAGGATTCAAAGTTAAGTTTTGGAGCTAGCACGTGTTGATTCAAGAGCTCGCGCATCAAGATCGCATCAAGTACTCAAGAGGAGTCTAACTCATTGGATCAAGGTTTGGACCAAGTCAAGAAGGAGAAGAAAATTTTCAAGGGAAGATTTTCAAGAAGACTTGTGTCGGGTTTTGTAAGTGTTAAGATTTGTTTTTAGATAAAATGTAAAGGATAGATTAGTTGGTGGATTGCTGAAGTTCATTTACACACACACAAAATTATATGTGTTTTATAAAATACCGTTTTGATTTTTAAGCTTCAAAATATAGATGTGTTTTATCAAAACTATTTTAGAGCTTATTGTCAAAAACATAGATATTTCATCTCATATGTGTAGTGGATCATATCCATACACACTAAGGTTTAAAAGTGTTTAAAATATCTTGTTTTTGTATTTGGAGAAGTTTTGAAAAAATTAATTTTGAAAAATACAGATTTTTGTTTAAGGCTAAAATTCTATATTATAAAATGGTTCAAAAGGTTTGTAATATGTGTTGATTTTTAATCACACAAATTTTTACTTCAAAGTATTTCAAAAAACTTATTTTTGTAGATTTTTAGCGATTTTATGGATTTTTATTGAAGGTAAAAAGATCAAGTTTTAATCCCTATATATGGCTGACCAGGTCTTCTGGCGGTCGACCTGCCCGGTCGACCAAGGTAGAAGTTGGTCGACCGGGCGGTCGACTGATGTGCACAAACGTACACAGCAAGGGCACGGTCGACCGTCCAGAGAGCAAAGCTCTCTGGATCTGCCCCGGTCGACCGGGCGGTCGACTGTTAGGTCAATGCCCAGTATTTGTCAATCGTCCGGTCGACCGCTTTTCTCAACGGTCGAAAATCCAACCATTGGCGCTCGACCAGCCGGTCGACCGACAGCAGGATTTCCTGTTGAGTTGGAGCCCAACGGCTAGTTTTGGAGGCTTATATAATGAGGTTGTTTTGGGCTGTTTTCTATAAGATTTCAAGTGAGTTTTCAAGCTAGTTTTCCCTACCTCTCTAAGTATTTATCTCCACTTGTTTTAGAGCTAATACTTTCATATCAAAAGGAGAGTTTTTGAGAGGGTTTTCAAAAGTGTTTTCTTGAGTTTTTCACCACAAAATCTATCTTAGTTTTCTCACACAATCTTGAGTTATTCATTGCTATATCAATCGTCTAGGGATCTTTGTTGTGAGAGTATTTTAGGTGATCAAAATATTGAGATCACCAAAGTGTTCATCTTGCATTTGAGGAGGCGAACTTGCGGGTTCCTATTGTTTCAAGTTCTTGTGGGAACTTGGTGTAGAGGTGCGGTCTCGGTAAGCTAGTGTGCTTACGTGTGTTGTTCTTGCGGGAACAAGAGAGGAACTAGTTAGTCCAAGGAGTTCTAGTGTGAACTCGTTGTAGGTGTTGTGGCACCGAGTGATCCGGTGAGATCGTTTTTAGTGAAAATTCTTCATAGTGTTGAAGGCGGGGACATAGAGCAATGGTGCTCGAACCTCGAAACGAATCTCCCATGTTTGCAATTGCTCTCTCTCTCTCTCTATCTCTTACTTGTGTTTATATCTTGCATGCTTACATTGCTTATATCTTCATATGCTTGATATATCTTGTGCTTAATTGTTATATGCTTAGGATTGTTTGCTCACACTTGTATTCAATCAAGAGAGTCATAGCGGCTCCTAAACTTTTATCTAGAGGAATCTTGAGGAGATAGTCCAGAGCCCTTCATCGGAAATTCGGCTACACTTTTGTATTATACTTGGTGTGTTTTGCATAATAGTTTTTAGTTTGCATAAATAGTTTTAATTCTGTATTATTCATCATTAGATTAGCTAGTCACCTATTCACCTCCCTCTAGGTGACCTACAGTTTGTTACAGGGCTTTGAAGGGCTTCAAGGCGAAGCTTGATAATTTAGCCTCTGGAGTGAGGCTAGCACTTTAGGCTCGCGCAAGGCTGAATATTAAGCTGACTCAATCTCAAAAAATAGTATTTGGCTTGTTGTCTGCATCACTGGATCAGCGAGGCCTGAGCTTCTGTTTTGTCCCTTAGGATGTGTTGAGTTGGTCATCAGCTTATCCGTGGCTTGTCTTCTGTAGATGTCAACAAGTCGAATATCGTTCTGACCAGTTGAAAAGCTATATGGGAGTTTGTCTTTTTTAATGTTTCAACAAGGAGCAGATGTATTGCAGGTCATTCTAGACTCTGTGCTCCATCCTCTCAAAATTTACGGTCATCTTCAGATCTAGCTCCTGAAGCTGAGAGAGAAAGCTGAGTATGGATCAATAAAGGCCGAGGAGGCTGAAAAGGATCCAGGGGTAACAGCAAGAATGATAGGAGGGGGCTGAGGAGTAGGAGCACGCTCCCTAGCACGCTTCCTTTTTAGGAGAGTGTTGTTGATATCAAAAGACGGTTCGATGGACCGTTCAGCAGGAAGATTAAATTTTAGTAATTTTAATTGTTTAAGGAGTCGAGTAATGAGCATCCCAAATGGTAAGTGCCAGTTTAGGATCAGGATGTGCTCAGAGATCATAAAATCGATGATGAGCTTTGGAATGTAAACTCTAATGCCATTCAGAAGACAAAGTCAAGAGGAGAGTAGACCCCATGCATGACTATATTCTCCTGATTTTGGCAGGAGATTATAGAACATAATTTGGCTAGGACTTGGGCAGTGAGTATATAATACTTCACCTTCTCGTTCCTAATTAAAGCGGGGTTGTCATCATCGAGAAGTATGAGAGATGCAGTGAGGGCAGATTCACCGTCAGTATATTCAAAATCATGGATATCAACATTATAAATATCTACACCCTCACAGAAGAGATATAGCAGATAGGCAAATCAATCTAGAGAAATGTTAATATCCTTGCCCAGAACCCTAGATTTGACATGATTGTTTTGGAAAGTCAGATTAGAGAAAAAATAATGCACAAACTCAGAAAAACGGGTTTCTTAATGGTAACTAGATATTCAAGAGAGCATGTATTCAAGATGTTTGCTAGATTCAACTGCTCAAAATCAGCGAGCACAACAGTTCTAGCCGAAATAACATGCTTATTATGGATCATAAAAAAAAATCTATGAGAAGCATTCTGAGAAACAAAGGGGTTAAAAGATGATTCGGGTTGTTTACTCCTTTCAGATCTAAACCTCTTTGATATGGTAAAGATGGGAAAATGATAAACAAGAATTTGACACGAAGTATAGAAAGATTTCTAGAAAAATTATGAAATAAAGAGGATTTTGAGAGATTAGGGATTATACCTTGAAGAACCCAAAAGTTCTCCTTGAAATCAAACAGATGTGAAGTTTTAAGGAGGGATCCAACCAATTTTAGGGTTTAATATGAGATTTGAGGTGATTTGGGAGGATTAAAGGGAAGTGGGATGAAAAAAATAAGGAGGAGGAAGAGAAGGAGACGGTGGAGGAAGAAAGAAATAAGAAAAAGTTAAAGAAATTAGGGTTTAAAACGGGTAAAATACAGTCAGACCTGATCCCGGTCGATCGGGGTCTAACCGAGAGCTTTCTCAGTTACAGTCGATCGACTAGCTTAGGCTAAAGTAATTTTTTTGTATATCAGGTTCCCTCGATCGACCGCCCGGTCGACAGGACCTATTCCAGGTCAAATCGGTCGACCCGTTAGTCGATCGGGACTACTCAAAAGCCAGTTTAAAAATAGAACTTAAGGACTTTTGAAAAATATTTTTACTTGGATATTTTTATGCATAAAATAGAAAAATAACACCAAAATTCTTTTAGGCATGAAAAATACATGAAAATGATATCAAAACAATTTTTATTATAATATTAAAAATATATTTTTCAATAATTAAATCCATATTAAGCAATTAAAAAATAAGATATTGAAGCTAAATACTCTTAACGGGTCCTGGACTTCTCCTCGTCATTCCTCTAGATAAGAAGTTGAGGTCACAATTGCTATCTTGATTTATTGCTTAAATATAGTTTTAAATATAATACCCAACCACAAGATAGATATATAAACAATATATATATATATATTTACACACATGTATATGAGCAAATAAATTAATCTATGTACACATACATTCAAAGATATCTATCAACCAAGTGAGCATGAGAAAATACTATAAATATGGGCAAACAAATCATGGGCTTGTAAAGAACAAAAGTAATGTCAATGAACTAGCTCAAATATAAGTAAGCCAAAAAAATTATGTATTTACAACTAAAGCATATTAACACCAAAGAAAAGCTAGCTAATCCTATGCATGTATAGATCTAGTTAAAATAAAATTTTCAAATGGAGAAATTACCAAACTATAGGCAATCTCCAAAATAGGTGCCTCTTGATAGCGATGCAATGTGACGGTTGATCCTTTGAACTTCGATGCATCCACCATCAAGGCACCATCTCCCCATATATCTTGGAGGAGGATGACACACCTACATCAATCAAGGTGGATGTGTTCTTAGGTACCCAAATCTTTTTGGGTCCTATAGGGTTAGTATTTTCTCGAATTGAAATATTTTTATTTAACATGTTTAACTTAGCATAATAAAATTTTGCTAAATGGCCTTTGTGGTCGCAATGTGTACATGTGTACACTTTGTCATACATGAAAGCATATTTATGTTAATGTGTATATGCATGTTGTGCATGTTTTCCATGGTGTGTTTGAGACGAATGAGGTGTATGTTTCCTTTGGGTTTTTCCCTTTGGAAACATGGAAGCAAATTTGTTGATTTCAAATGCACACTTTTCAAAGTGATATCCAAAACATCAACATATCTTTGGATATCTAAAAATTTATTTTTATTAAAAGCAATATTATGGCTTTTACCTTTGTAAACAAGTTTGTATTTATTAAACTCCTTTTTGTTTTCTCAAAAAAAATAGATAAGTCATTTATCTTTTTAAAAACAATTTCTAGCTTATTCGTTAAAAAATCATTTTCTTTTTTCAATTTTTTATTTTGTGCAAAAAGAAATTTCATATCTATTTTGTAATTCTTTAAAAAATTGTGCAAATTCATCTATAGTTAAATCATTATCTTCTAAAGAGGTTTCGAGATTTACTATGAAAGTCACCTCTCCGTTGGCCATGAAGCAAACGTGTGCGGTCTCAATTTCTTCTTCGGAATCTATTTTCGAATCATTCTAAGTGGCTACCATCGCCTTCTTCTTCTTTTTATGCACGTTCTTAGTGGTAGTGGCTTGAAGTGAGAGGCAATCCGTAATTAGATTGCTTGTCTTCTTGCAATGAAAGTAAGAACCTATCTCCTCCTTTTCTTTTCAAATCTCCCTTGATGTCTTCCTCTTCGGAAGTTACTTTGTCTTCCCTTCTTATAAATATTTTGCCTACTTTCTAATGAGCATGCTAAAGTCTTCATCTCCATCTTCGGATGAATCTTCTTCGTCGATGGTAGAGGGAGTAGCTTTAAAAGCTATCGTTTTTTCTTTGGAGTCTCCCTTTCTTCTCTCACCTTCATTTCTATCTCATGGGTTTTGAGATTTTCAATGAAGCCGAAGAAGTCCAACTCCTCTATATTGTTGAGCTTCTTAAAGGTTGTCGCCTTGACTGTCCAAGCTTTGGGGAGAGCTCTGATCGCACACGTGCGTTGCATGTTTTCATATCATATATGTCACACTTTTGCATTTTTATTTAAATAAAACTCTACTATTAATGTATTTTTATGTTTAATGGCGTGTAGGGTAATTAAGAAATAAAAAAGAAAGATATACAGATTTATCCAATTAAATCCAAAAGTTCAAAAGAAAGGGGATCGATTCAAATTCAGAGGTTCTAAAAGCCATCTTATCAGAAGACTGAAT
This sequence comes from Agave tequilana, assembly GCA_038442645.1. Taxonomy (NCBI): domain Eukaryota; kingdom Viridiplantae; phylum Streptophyta; class Magnoliopsida; order Asparagales; family Asparagaceae; genus Agave; species Agave tequilana. The sequence goes on from JAVJIF010015838.1 coordinate 46,723, forward strand.
ATATCAGATGAGATAATATCATTCAAATTCAAAGGAAAAAATGGATTATAAGAAGATCCTATCGATTTCACTGAGGATTAGCAGAGAGTAGAATAGATTCTTGTATAGGTTTAACCTAGGTTCTTCTTTCTCTTTTAATGTAATTTTTATTTTTCTTTATGTAACTGAGAGGAGAGAAGAGTTTCATAGAGGAATGAGAAATGAGATTATACTGAGAGTGACACTAGTGTAAATATTCACCTTTTCTTTCATTATTATTTAATCGAATCAAAACTTACTTTTTTCTTTATTCTTATTTTTGTTTCCTCTGATGTGTTTGTAATCCAAGTGAATCCAATAGCCTCGAGACTGCTTCGCTATTGCAAGTGCCCTTGATGGCTTATGGTGATGAACAACCATTCCTTTGTTAATTTAACTTTCCCTTTTATTTATAGTGTAGATCGGGAACGGGAAAGATCCTAAACGTCATACCTGATCGCCTTCAAAGACTAGGTAAATCGTAGCTACGGATCCAAGGTAAGTAAGAATTTTTAGTTTTTTTTTTAATTCTTAGTTTAGAATTCTACTCCAAAACCAATATTCTCCTCTTTATTTAGTTTTTCTTTTTTTTTGTAAATAAAACTACAATAATAAAATCATATTTTTTTTACCATCTTCTTCACATCTTCTAATTTAACCTTTTTGTATTCTTTTTCTAAAATTGAGAAGAAATTTCTAACATATTTTTGAAAAATCGAAAAGAAACGAACTTACTTAAAAGCTTCCATCGCTAATCCCTCTTTGTGGATTACGACCCGCATAGTCACTCGCTATAATGATAGTATTGAGTACTTATACATTCTATTTTTAAGTTTTGAAATTCTGTATTTTTTGTGTGCAAGTTTGAATTCAATCAAATTTTGGTGTCGTTGCCGGGGAGGGACTGTAAATGACTCTTTTTTGTTTACTTTATTGATTAACTTTCTTCTCTGTTCTTGGTGTGCAGGTTTAAAACAAGAAAATTTTTGCTGCAGTGGACATATAAGTGGCCCTGAACTCTACTTAGGAAAGCAGAGCCCAGAAGCCCTCAGATTTGCTACGTTCCCCTGACAATCTGAGTGAACTACTAACCTGTATTTTTTGCAGGTTGACTGAATTGCAAAGTTTAAATATCTGTAACTACTTATTTTCTTGTTTGACTCACTGTACATACATTTCTAATTCAACAGTAAAAGGTTGATTGTAAATGTTAAAAACAGTTTAGACTTTGCATTTAGGCACGTATCTATTTCGTTACATTTTTTATTTACTGTTGAAGAGTACTGGAGTCAAGGTATGTATGCATAGCATTTTGTACAAGAGCCTTGTATGAAATATTGCTTGAGTGTTAATTTTTCTGCATACTTGTACACTGCACTAAATTGATTTAAGGGCTTGTTTTATAAACAAGATGAGGTGGGGAAGTCATTATCCTCCCTTAGCCCACAAACAATTTCCTCAGTCACTAACTCAAGCCTAACTAAAACTGAGTAGATGTTAGCTCTAGGGACATCTTAGACTCAAATAGGAGAGTAATCTAAGGGAGAAGTTGATTAGAATTTGACTCTTGCCAAATCGGTGCCAAAGGTTGGGGATTGATGAGGCAAAACCTAGAAGAACAGTGGTTCCACATAATTAGGCTTGCTGCTTAAGCACGGATACCTCTCACTGATTTTGCCCCTACCTGACCGATTAACTTGTGGTCAGATTCTGCAATAAACCCCTTGTGAACAGTTTAACTAGTTAGAAGTCGTTTAGGTCTAAGGTCTACCCTAACTTAGGTTAGATTTTTTTCATTTTTATTTGTTTGTTTGTTTGCTTATTTTTGTTTTTTTGTTTTTGACATCTTGGTGATATGGACTATAATTACAATTATTCATATGCAAATAGTAATCTATATTTCGCCCCGACCTCTTTTGACTCGGATATTACCAACTCGGCATATCATAACTTTAACTAACCAAGTATGTCAGATTGGTCTTATCTGAATCAATATGTGCCCCAGTCCCAGTACTATGAACAAGACTGGAACAATCATTACCACTTTTCACAGAGTCAGTGAGAATACAACTCCCCCGAGTCATGTAGTCAACCACCTTACCAACATCCAGCTTCATATACTCCTTCTCCCGAACAACCATTAGAAGAATCAATTGACTTGAAAAAGAGAATGGAAGTCTTAAAAGAGCTTAAGCGATGAATTCAAATTCTAGAAAACTCAAAATCCCATCAAAATTTTTAAATCAAAGATCTTTACTCTATTTTTCAGGAAGAACATACCGACTTGGAAAAGAGTACAGAATCCATGGTTCAATTCCAAAATGATCTTTAAAATATGATAGAAGCAAGACTTAGTCGATTGGAAAATATGCATAGGAATAAGAAAATTCTCCCTACCCAATCTTTGACTATTCCCACACTTCTAGCCATATTGGTGAAAACAAAAAAATCATGAAATCTTAAAGATTTTGACTAAGATTCAATTTCATCACACAAATTTGAACTTGACCAATTCCAAACCTTCGACAAATTGGCAAGTTTTCCATTCAATGAGATTAAACTTGAATGTGAATATGACCCGATCCCTAATCTTGTGATTTAGTTTCCATCTTCGAATCTATGTTGACTCCAGTATACTTACCTAATTTGGACCAATTTTTCGAGCCAACATTATTCCCATACCCATATATCTAGAAATTGAATCACCAATTTTGGATAGTCACATTCCATTGATGAGAAAAGAATGTGAATTTCAATTCTTAGATTTGAACTCAACTCTTGAAGCAAAACTGACTCTTGAACCCAAAGTTGATTTTCTCGAGTTAGTATTGGTTCCCGAACCTATCATTTTTTAGCCCAAGTCAACCATTCTGCCAAGTCACAATTTTTTTATTGAATATAGATCAATCGTAATGACTCAGTGATGATTTTTCAAGTCTGGTCATGTAAAGGGAATAAGTTTCATGATAGGATCTTTCATGATCCTATTCAAATTTGGGACTGTAAATATGAAAATAAAAAAGAGGTCAATAAAGGTGGGTTCTATGAACCATCATATTATTTTGATTGGGTAGCAACACTTGACCCAATCCGACCACCATCGGAACCACCACCTTATGGTAATATTTTTCTTCCCTTTCTTCTTTTTCATGCATCTATGCATTCATTCATACATTGAGGATAATACATGAGATAGGTGCAGGGGAGGGTTCTAACATAACATAGGTTCTTTTATTTAAAATTAAAAAATTAACATTTTCCTATCTTTAAAAAAACTTTTTGAAAAGAGAGCAATATTTTGGCATGTTTTTTGCAAGAAATTAAATCAATTTTAAGTAATAGGAGAATTATAATTAGGATTTCTCATACTTGGCCAAAATAAGATTATTTGCTTGATTTCTAGAGTTAGGAAGAAAATTTGAAAAAGTAATTTAGTCTTGATTTTTACCTTGATGAAATATGCATGCTTTATACATTTACACATTTAGGGTTCAAAATAAAGATTCTTATGTCTTATATAAAAAAAGAAAAATATATGTATTTATATCAAAAATTCTTTGATTAAGCTGAGTATTTGTGCCTCATAAAGCATAAGCATTCACGCCTAAAAGTTGTCTATATAATAAAATCTTTAGTTTTGTGGCATTTTTGGCTCGAGTCCTTAAGTCCTTGAGGTGTTTTCTCACCCGGTGCCCTAAAATCGTCCGGTTTGGGAGTCATCAATTAAAGGCTCATTACATAAGTAGATTAAAAAGTCTAATAGAACTAAGGAATAATAGCACCAAAAATATAAAAAAATAAAATAATAAAATAAGGCATGAAGAGGTAGAGTGAAAAAATCCTTAGTCAAAATTTCACGGTCACAATGGTGCATATGACTTAGGGTAAAGTAATAGACTATATGAGAAATACAGTTTGACTCCTTAGCTTGATTGATAACAAGTTTTTAATAGAGACTAAGTTTAGGAATGAAAATTTTGATTTTCCTATAACTTATAGATTACTTGAACTCTTACAATAATATTCAAGTATTTTATCTCTTTTTCAAAATGCTTTTTGAAAATACTAACACTTTGTTTCTTTTTTTTTATGAATTTTGTGGGTACAATTTACTAAAAATCCTCACGAAATAAAACTCGTCCTCTAGGGGTAACCTAGAGGTTTAATGGCTTATTACACATGCTCAATGTAATCGCGTGACCTGCGAAAGAGGTCTAATAAATTCTTAAGTTTAGTTTTGATATTTTGCTCAATGATGAGCAAAAAATAGGTGTAGCGGTGTGATCACACACGTGCGTTGCATATTTTCATATCATATGTGTCACAGTTTTACATTTTTATTTAAATAAAACTCTGTTATTAATGTATTTTCATGTTTAATGGCGTGTAGGGTAATTACGGAAGAAAAACGAGAGATAGATTTATCTACTTAAATCCAAAAGTTTAAAAAGAAAGGGAATAGATTCAAATTCAGAGCATCTAAAGGCCATCTTATCTGAAGACTAGGTATATCAGATGTGATAATATCATTCAAATTCAAAGAAAAAATGGATTAGAAGAAAACCCTATCGATTTCACTGAGGATTAAGTAAAGAATAGAATGGATTCTTGTATAGGTTTAATCTAGGTTCTTCTTTCTCTTTTAATGTAATTTTCATTCAAATTCAAAGAAAAAACGGATTAGAAGAAGACCCTATCGATTTCACTGAGGATTAAGTAAAGAGTAGAATAGATTCTTGTATAGGTTTAACCTAGATTCTTCTTTCTCTTTTAACGTAATTTTTATTTTTCTTTATGTAACTGAGAAGAGAGAAGAGTTTCATGGAGGAATGAGAGAGGAGCTTAGACTAAGAGTGACACCGGTATAAGTATCATCTTTTCTTTCATTGTTATTTAATCGAATCGAAAGTTACTTTTCTTTTTTATTCTTGTTTTTGTTTGCTTTCCTCTGATGTGTTTGTAATCCAAGTGAATCCAATAGCCTCGAGACTACTTCGCCATTGTAAGTGTCGTTGATGGCCTATGGTGATGAACAATTATTCCTTTGTTAGTTTAGCTTGCCCTTTTATTCATAGTGTAGATCGAGAATGGGAATGATCCTACACGTCATGCTTGATCGCCTTCAAAGACTAAGTAAGTCGTAACTACGGATCCAAGGTATATGAGTACGAAAGAAATAAGTAAGAAATTTTATTTTTTTTTAATTCTTAGTTTAGAATTCTACTCCAAAATCAGCATTCTCCTCTTTATTTAGTTTTTCTTTCTTTTCTTTTAAAATAAAACAACAACAACATCATCATCTTTTCTTTTATTATCTTCTTCAATCTAAAACTGAGAAGAAATGCCTAACATATTTTTGTAAACTCAAAAAGAAATGAACTTACTTAAAGCTTCCATCGTTAGTCCCTCCTTGTGAATCACGACCCATATAACCACTCGCTATAATGATAGTTTGAGTACTTGCACATTTTATTCTTAAGTTTTGAAATTCTGTATTTTTTGTGTACAGGTTTGAACTCAATCAAGCTCTAATGACCTTGCGATTCTTTTGGTCATTGTCAATGTTGTCACCTAAAGAAGATAATCCATTAGTAATCTTTGTGAACCGAGTAAGCATTTCATCAATAATTTTATTTTTAAGCATGTAAAAATTCTCATATTGAGAACGGAGCAAGTCAACTTTAAATCTCTTGACTTGCAACGTCCCATCATGAGTAATGATATGATCATTCTAAACCTTATAAGCGGATTTGCAATTAATTACACAAGAAAGATAATCATCATTTAATGCTTGTGTAAGTGCATATTGGGTTTTAGCATTGGCCTCATAGTCCATAGCAGTTGCTTCAGACCATGTATGCTCATCACCGTAAGGTTCGATAAATTTTTTGATAATGGCCTTGGCAACTCTAACTCTTAGGGACTTAAGAAATACGTTCATCTTGACCTTCCAAATGGGAAAGTTCAACCCATCAAATTTGAGTGGGGACTTGATGCTAGAGAAGTCGTGTGATGCCATGAAAACAAATATAAATGCACAGACAAATAACAAATACACCAAATGAATATAACCAAATGAAAAGATCTCCCTAAGGTGGTTAAACCAGAACCAGGGTTAGGCTCTGATAGCAATCGTAAATCACCTAGAGTGGGGTGAATAGGTGATGGCTATACTAAAATGCAAAAAGCAAAAATACAAATCTTGATATAGTCTTCTCTTGCAATCTTGATCTTTGAGCTCTTCTATGTTCTAAGGATCTGGGATCTACATCTTCTTGACTTTCAAACGTGTGAGTCTTGTGATGGAGCCGAAATGTAATAAAGAGTTAACCTGAAACTTTGTTAAACAAAATTGTTAAAAACATAACTACATGTGTTTTGTTATCATCAAAACTAGGGCTAATGGCTTTTGGGCCACATTTCTTTCAAACGAACTCCCCCTTACTCTGTTTTGTTGGATTAGCAAGTATTATTTATTTTCTTTTGTTTTCTCTGTGTCAGATGGTTGTTGCCTTTTCGCCATACTATTTGTTTCCGATTTGTTTTATGTTCTAAAGCTTATTTGCTAGTATCATATTTGTGTGTTGCCGTTTTATCTAATGATTTTGGCAGGAGATTAGACAAATCTTTTCACTTTTTCCCACAAAAGAAAGTAAGAAAGAATTAAGGGGCATTTCATTTTAGCGACCTAAGTCAAACCGTAATTAGGAAAAAAACTCACGTGCATAATTTTATTCGCTTTAGCCATCTCCTTTTAAAGTAAGAATATGCCCCCACATGTCAAGTGCTGAAGCGCTTATCAATGATAAAAATATGAAAATACCGCTAAATAATCACTTAATGAACAGTTTCGAAAATGCCTTATTTTTATGATCGCAGCTCATAAAATGATCACAGTATAGAGGAATACGATTATAATCATACTCGTAAAAAAATTTCTTATTTCTGAGGACTGTGACTGTGATCGCTGTCCTCACAAAATGCGCTATTTAAGAGAACTGTGACCATGATCGCAGTCCACTTTATTATAACTACGACCATGATCACAATATTCCCTAAAAAGTCTTATATTTGAGTTTTTGTGAGGACTGCGAGTATGATCGCAGTCCTAAAATATGATTGCTAATATGGTCGAAGTCTTCACAAAATGTCATATTTTTGAGTTTTTGTGAGAACTGCAATCATGAGATTATGACTATGATCGCAGTCCTCACAAAATGCTCTATTTCTAAGTCACTCCTCACAGAGCACTGCGATCATGAGCCGCAATCCTCATATCAGTATCATCACCATTAGCAAACTTCTGTCCACTGAATTGAATGATCCTTTAGGTTTTTCAGATCTAAACACAAAAAAAACTCATCACGAGCACGAATAAATGAAATCTGCAAAAGATCGATCCAAAAAAAATTCCAGGGGCTCTGCCCCGCCCCCTTCCAATCCCCACGGTGACCTAACAGTGGAGGTCGACTAGCGGATAACTCTGCGTCGGAGTCAGGGTTGAGGGGAGGGCGAGGTCGGGGTTGATGGAAAAGGTAAAAGAGGAAATAAAAATATATAAAGAAGTAGTAGTTGGGAGGAATCAGTTTATATTGACGTGGATGAGGCTGTAGCGAATAAAATTATGAAGCTGACTTTTTTCTCTAATTATGAAACAAAGTAAGTGGCTGTAGCAAAATATTCCAAGAATTAATTGGTATATGATTTTATTTCAAATTCAAATTTACAAGCAGAATTCTCTCGAAACACTCTTTGTTCAAAACTCACCTCACATGCTAAATTTCTAACCCAAAAAAAATAAATCTAATTAGAAGAAATATATATTATCTCGACCATCAATATTAATTAAACCATCATTTTTTCTACAAACAATTCAAAAAACTATAATTATCAAGCCACAGTAATTTACGTGACAAATATTCTCTCTCGACAGTTACATAATCTTTTTTTTTTTTAATGCTATTCTTGCAAGTGAATGCAATGAGTAACAATAAATCACCATAATTAAAACAGAACTAGGTTTTAAAAAACTAACTTTATCCTTTTAGAAAAGGGCAATTTTTTTTTAAAAATCCCATTTTGAATTTAATTTCAAGAAAAGGCCTCTTTGAAATTTAATTATAAGAATCGACCTCTGACAGGTCACGTAGGGCCTGTTTGGTTGACAGTGGTAGTGAGGAAGTAAGGAAGTGAGGAATTGATAATAGTTCCCTTTGGAATTTAGAAATTGGTTAGTAAGTTTTTCGGTGTTTGGATGTTGTTAGGAAGTGTGATTTGGAAAATGTTATGTCTTTTCCGGTGTTTGGATGGTAATGTGAAAATAAAAGTGGAAAAGTTGACCACAAAGTTGACCGCAAAATAATATTAAAATAAAAATTAATTAAGAAAAATAAAAAATAAACTGTAATTAGAATGCAAGTGAGATTTACATGATCAAAAAAATAACTGTTTTGTGTTACAACTTATTATAAATGAGATTTACATGACCACAAAATTAACTGTAGCACTTTGGAAGTGAGGAAATGGTTGCAAAAAAGAGAAAAGAGAGAAGGAAAAGGAGTTTTCTTATTTTCCTTTTCCGATGTTTGGATAGATAGGAAAGTAAGCAATTATACTTCCTCATTTCCTTTCTTCCGCCCACTTCCTTGCATCCAAACACTCCCGTAGTCGCTACTAGGCGTTGAGCGGTTTCGCCTTGCCTGCATGGCACTCAGTGACGAGCGTAGCAATTTTTTTGTTCGAGTTGGCGAGCTCGGACATGATCTAGAATGTAAATTAAAGACAATTTTAGGGTACGGATTTGACGAACCCGAATATAAATTTACTCTATTTTTTTTGTTCGAGTTTCTGAAACCTTGACGTACTTTATTTTTGGCCCTAGTTTATGAAACCCGGACCCAAGACTTAAGATATTAAAATATTAATCTGGCTTTGCGTCAATGCGGCAAGTCTCTGCATCAATCGGCAAGTCTCACAACCCTCTACATCAATCGACGAGGTCTCACCCCTTACACTTTGGCTTGCGCCCCAAGGCACTTAGCTGTCGTGAGAGAGATGCTGCACTGAGATGTAGGTCGGAGCTGTGCCGCGTGCCCAAGAAGAACGGACTGCTCGCCATCCACACCTCGGCGGCGAGCAGAAAGCTGGGTGTTGTGAAGGAAGTGACGAGAGACTGCGAGGGGTGGGTGCGAGAGAGGACGAGGGAAGGAGACGACATCCTTCATTTGACTGTAAAAGTCAGAAAATTTTGATGTGGTCAGGTATTTGGTGGAGGAGCTGAGTGATGATTTTGAGATTCTTGGATGATGCAGCAGAGGGCAGCACTATCTTGCATCTTGTGCTGTCAAGAAACAAGTTGAGGTAATATAGGTCCACATTTGCAAATCTTAATACTTTGAGCAATCTGTGACACATTTTTTGAACTTCATTAAATTGTTCTTTCTTAATAAATCATGGGCGGACATCCAAGCAATAAACTGTAATGGCTCGATTATCCTCGATTTGTTGCTAGAATCAGAAACCAAATCTTTGGCAATGAGTAAAATCTTAAGTCTCGAGCTAGGTTCTACAAACCCTAGCCTAAAATAGAAAAAAGAAAAATTATTTGCATATTCAGGTTTCACAAATTCGGACAAAAAACATAGTAATTTTAAGTTTGGATTCGCCAGAAGTCGAACGTAAAATTGTCTCCAATTTACACTCTAGCTTATGTCCGGGTTCACTAAACCCTGATCAAAAAATTACTACCCCACAGCGCCAAGAGCTATGCAGAGAAGACGAAATCGCTCAACGCTTGCGTGATGCCTACGTGGAGTTAGAAGTCGATTCTTATAATTAAATTTCAAAGAAGTCTTTTTTTAATAAATTTAGAAAAATAATTTTTAAAAAATTTGCCCTTTAAAAAAAGGAAAGTTACATGATTAGGGGGTCAGTAAAAACCAAAGGCACAGATACTAGCACACACATAATTGATTAAGTCACACACCAGATTAGTGCTATAGTAAATTGATTAAAGCACAAACGTCATGACTTAAACACCTTTTGCACACCAATTCTTGAAAGCTTTACCTAATCTCAAAATTACCCCTCATTTATTTAAAAATTTCAATTACTCTTTCTCCCTCTCTAGTTCGTTCATGATTTTTCTTGAATTTATTGTAGACTTGTTTGATTTAGTTGTTCATAAATTGTATCTAAGTTTAGATGATTGTAAATTGTAATAAGAACACAAAAATTAATTTATATAGATTAAAATCAAAACTTTGAGTAATTTTGACAAGTTGAGTTCGACAGATATTTGGTCAGTGTTGGCTGAACATTCTGTATCTGTTCGGCCTAATCTAACCAAATAAATAATGAATGTTTCAGCCAACACTGGCTGAACAAAAAAAATATAGTTCGACCTCTCATGGTCGAACACTACAATTAAAAGTGATTGAAAATTTTTTCTCTTCGTTTTTTCTTCTCCAATCCAACAATTATCTATTAGTTCCAATTTTTGTTCTCAATTATTTTCACTTTCGAAAGTAAGCCTCAAATCTGACGCAGTTTAGTTCTATTTGACCTAATTCAGCGCGTGTTTGAAATTATCACGAAATTAAGAAACAAGAAAAGAGACATGAAGAAGTAAGGGCTCCAGCTTCAGATTTCTTCGGGCCAACAGAAGCAAAAGGCTTCGAGGCCTTCCGATGCTGCCCCTCCGGCCTTTGCTTTCAAGGACGACGACGATGGGAATGATGTCGTGAGCGTGATCTCTCAGCAAGTGGACAAAAATGAGGCGCTCTAAAAGGTAAGTAAATAATTTAAAAGAATTGATTCATCTCAAATTATCTCGATTGGGCGCACGAAAAAAGTTTTTTTCCCTCTCCCTAAAACTGTTAATGTCGGTAAAGAGATGCAGAAGAAAATATTAGGTAGGATCTCTTCGTTTTTTATTATGATGGGCATTATAATGAGATAAAAAAGAAGAGTGCTTGGCCTCACATCCAAGATAGAACTGAGAGAAAGGTGCGTGCTTTTCTTCATTCTTTGATCGAACAAGAATCTATTGTTCTCAATCTGATTAAGTTAAATAAAAATGTGTGTATTAACCAATAAATGTATTAATCAATGAGTGTGCGTATTACTCAACATGACAGATAAAATTGATAATTTTATGTTAATTGATGGTAATTTTTTTATTTTAGTTTTTTAATAAAAATATAATAATATATTAAATTGTTTTAAATTTTTGTGTGTTTTAATCAACTCTGCGTGCCAATATCCTTACCTAAAAACCAACGGCCTCGATCTTCAATGCACGCCGTTGTCTGATCATCATCATCCTCATCGTTGTGGCCATCAGAACGTTGCAAAACCTAACTCTGTGACACGCCACATTTCCTCTCTCTCTCTCTCTCTCTCAATTTCATTTATTTCCCCCATTCTCTATCTCTTTCTCTCTCTTTAATCGTCAGCGGTCCTCTGCGAATCCCCATACCAAAAAGAAAAAAAAAACAATCGCCTCACAATCTTACATTCCGAGATCCCATCCGAACCTCGAATTCATCCCTCGCTGTCTTTGTTTTCTGTTTAATATAAGGGGAGGCCGTCCATTTCTTTAGGGTTTTACTGCCTCTCTCTATCTTCATCCCTTTTCCTAGGGTTTCTGCTCGCGATCGCCCGGGCATTGGAGGGATTGGGCTGTCGGCTTTGGCGGCTAGGGTTTGGATCGGCCTGTGATTGGTCGGATTGGGGATTTGTTCCCAATTGTATTTTTATTTGTTTTCGCCGGGCGAATATTAATTATGAGAGTAAATTTAGGGTTTCGGCAAAGGAGAAGCTTTGGAAAGGTTGTAATTGCGTCATTTTTGATAGGTTCTGTATCTTTTTGCGTTGGGTTCTGAGGTTGGTAGTGGAATTTGGGGGCAAGGAGGAGATTTTTTTGATAAACGGGCACGGGTCAGTTAAGCTTTATTTTCTTCTCCCTCAGTAGCCTTGCCTTTTATGGGCGATCATGAGGGATGGGCGCAGCCAAGTGGCCTGCTTCCCAATGGTCTTTTGCCGAATGAGGTTAGCAGTGTGACACGTATCCTTGACACCGAGAGATGGGCCATGGCGGAGGGGAGGACAGCTGAGTTGATTGCTTGCATTCAGCCCAACCAGCCATCAGAGGAGAGGAGGAATGCTGTTGCCAACTATGTCCAGGGGCTCATCACGGAATGCTTCTCTTGTCAGGTGGGTCTGCTTCGACGTCCTTGCATCTTTTGTGCTGAATGAATGTTCATGGTCATTTTATTGGTTTAAAGGCTCATGAATCTTCTACTAGTTTAATGCAGTTGAAATAAAATGTGAAGTTGCGAAATTTTCGGCATGAAGTAGTTTGAATCCAATTTATTTTCCTAGATATATCCTCACATTGGATGCTTTTTGGTAGTTACTGGAATGTTATCCTTATTCCTAATATTGAGATTCTTAGCATTAATTGTTTACTTTTTCAGTTACTGTCTTGTTTTAGGTTTTTGTATACCACAAGGTGTTTCATAATCCTTCAATCCTATATATATGCTTAAAGGAGAAATGATATATTTTCGTGTTAGGAAGCTTATTCAAAGTTAATGTAAAATGCTTGCCTTGTGTTTCTGATACCACATTTATCCAAAATTTTTGATGGCTGTGGTGTGAATTTAGTACTTGTTTGGAAAAGAAAATAAGAGGGTTGCAACATTCTTCTTACTTGCCAAGCACCCTAAAATTTACTTGGTATTAATTTCTGCCCCTTATGCCAAGAGCCCTCTTACACCCAAAATTTTGGTCATAAGAAGTTCCAAATGAAACTAGCAATTTATTATGATCAAAATTTTCCCCCTCTTCTTACTTCCAAAAATCTCCTATTACTGAAAATAACAGAAAAACACTACTAAGTATAAGATGCCATTTTAGCCCTTTGATTTTTTGTCTATGATGCATAAAGTATTAGACCCGAAGAAAAGGAGGATAGGGTTATCCAAGTTTATAAACAGGACTAACGAATGAAGAAAATGGATGGTGGAACTCTGCTAGATTTAGTCTATAGATGACAAGGCTTTAGGGGAAGGTGAAAGATATGTTATGACCATAGATCCTGCTAGAATATGGTGACTTGCCATTATTTTTGGTGCGCCTTCCATTTGTTGTAACTAGTCAACTTTCAATTTAGACGGAAGTACATATCAAACTTGCGACGATGCTTATTTTGTATCATCAAGTTCTTTTTATAATGACTGAAACATTTAACTATCTCAATAACGGAGTTCCCATTAAGCCAACTATTAGAAAAGCAATCATTTTTCCTTGACTGTTTCTGGTTCCTAGTGCTATTGTACTGATACATCACCAAAGATGCATTCTACTTTTGCTAAAGATGACGCGCGTAGATTCTCCACCCCCTTGATGTGCCATTGGTGGATCTTTTCTGTGATTGGGTTCTGGTTTACTATGAAATAGGAAACATGCTTAATGTCTTATCTAATGAATCACCTAACATCTGCCAAGATGTCTTCTTAGCCTACCCAAGAATCATCAATCAGCAGCGCATTTAGGCAATTTTTTGGTGCCATTGAAAGCTAGTCTGATCCATGGCAACAGCTGTTCTTTCTTTTTTGGAGACACGTGTAGTGTTTTCGTGCTTGTTCTTGTGCAGTATGATTGGATTTTCCAGATGGTGGATAAAAGGAACAAGTATTGAGTTCCCTACTCTATACAATATTACAAGCGTGTAGTTTCTCGTGGTTTATCCTGGGTTACCCTGTATAGCATTGCCATTGGGCAAGAGAAAGAACACTGTGTTTCCTGTTAAAACTTGTTAGATATTAAATTTTTTTTGAGATAGACGTCCAGTACCTTTTGGTCTAAGAGGAAATATAGAGAAACAATCCATTTGTCGGAGACTTGCTTCAATCATTTATATTCCTGATATTGTTTTGATCAAATGAATGACCATCTTCTTGACCTAGTCAATGATCTTCTGAAGTATTACTAATACTGTTTCCTGTGAGTGAGCCAGGAGGTACAAGACTTTGGGTTTGGTGGAAGAACACATGGCATCACATTTCAAATCATGACATCTTCCACATCTAAGCTTTTGTTGTTTTTGTTGAATGTTTAAAAAGTTAGAAAATTTTAAAAAGTGGTGAAGTTGAGGAAAATAATGGTTAGAAAAAGTAGCATTATAATTTTGTGAGTATAATAATAATTTTGTTTTGTGGAGAAGTAGAACTTACAAACTCTTTGGAGCCGAATATATATAAATAATTAAGATGAGCTATTTTCTACATAATCTTGACAATAAATGCCATAATAATCTGTTATTACTGGTTAATTTCTCTGTCACAACTTATGTGATATATCTTCATCTGCCAATATAAGAGTTAAACTACGAGCTGGGCAGGATGTTAGATATGGTCATGCAAAGCATGAATTGATTTAGTCTGTGAGGTTGGTTTAGCTTCATCCTTGTGATTATCTTTTTCAGGCTGCACCTTTTGTCTTGGATTCTATGACATTATTAGGGGAGCATATGCGAGTTATGCAGTGATGTTTCAAACAGTAGATTGGTATTATATACAGCCTTGTGGATCATAAACTCAAGATAACTGTCTTGCTTATTTCTTCGGAGGAGTGAAGAAAAAGCAGAGGCAACTCAAAGAACAAGAAACTGAAAAATGAGAAATTTACTAAATTTTTTCTTACTGAAAGTAAAACAATAGAAACGTTACATGCAAATATCAACTAATGAATCTTGGCATAAACCTGTCATGCAATTTTATTTACAGATATTATTAGCTAGGTTGTAATGCCTTCTGTGACACACACATACATGCAAATGAGGTTAGTTAAAAATATGGGTAGCATTACTAGTTCTGGTACACACACACACACCCCACGCACAAGATACGAGCTAATGGGGTTAATTAGAAATATGATATTATTACTAGTTTCGGGTAGTGGTTTAGGTGCCCAGTTTACTCGGCAAGTTGAGATGTATTTAGCTAATACCATTTTTTCTTAAGGTCAGCTGCTTGAGTTTAAATGTTGCCGACTTTGAGAACATCAATGGGAGCAAATCTTTACATCAAATGAGTTTGAAGCTAGTGATGATTGAAATGAGGAGTAGGAAGGCTATTGCTGGTGGTTTCCAATGTTCAATTTCACCACATGGGGCCCACAGCCATACCATCAATTTACAGGACATTGACCTTATTTTTCTAGTGGGCCCTACTGGCAAATATGTGGAACTTTCTGTTTCTCTATTTTTTTTTTGGGCTATTGCCTCTTGGTACTAATGCCTTTATGTGAACATCACATGAAAAACTGTTTCAGTTTTATCTCGTGCAAGATCTAATTTTTTTTTATTAGTTTCATTTGTTTCATGGTAACATATATTTTGTATAGAATGTTCCAATATATTGGTTTATAACTGCCACTGTGGGTTTCAGGTTTTCACCTTTGGGTCTGTACCTCTGAAGACATATTTACCTGACGGAGACATTGACTTAACTTTATTCAGTAATAATGAAACCTTGAAGGATACTTGGGCCAATCAGGTCCGTGATGTGCTAGAGAATGAAGAAAGGAGTGAGAATGCTGAATTTCGAGTGAAAGAAGTTCAGTACATTCAGGCTGAAGTACGTTCTTTCTTAACTCCAAGAATTTATAAAGGCGTGAGAAAAGACTCCAAGAAAGGAGTGTCTTTTCTCTGTTCATGTGCGTGCTTTACTTGTTGATCCATTTAAAACTTGTTCTAACAAAAATGATTGATAATCTTTTGAATCATATATTCACTGCTATCTACGGATCTTCTCTCCATTTCAGAATATCAATTCTGCATCTTCTTCTCTGGGCTCAAACTCTTTCCGGCAATCCATGATTAATAGATAACTCTGCAGTGCTATGAGGAATACATTAAAATTTCAAGTAGATGTGGGTGCTTAGACAACAACTAGAAAACCTTTATCTCAAACTTTTGTTTTATGCATGAACCACAAGGATCATTTAAGAATTTGCTTCCTACTTTCCTTTGTGGATACAATTTCTTCTTCTTCTGCTTCCTTTTCTTTTCATGTAATGTAGGAAGACAGTGTCCAAAGTAAGAAATGGTATTATTTTTAATTACCAAGATGCTCACTGCATGCACCCAAACACTTATAGATGTTACGGAACATTTGGAGAAGTGATGAAATTTCTAGTTGAACTTTTGGATTTTGGCTATAAAAAATGGTGTTTATTAAATAACTGAAGAGCACAAATAAACAAATAGGTTCAATGATCTTTTCAGGTGTAGCATATATGCATCTAGGGATAAAAAAGATTATCATAAATCAGCTGAGCATAGTATGACATGAATATCTGTGTTGGTTCATTTTTCCTATTCATTTATTCTGCTTCTTCTGTCTGGTTACATCCTTTATTCAGCTTTTGTATTAGCTGACTAATGATTTAATCTCAATTTAAGAAATCCAAGTAATTGACCAGACAAATTTAGAAAGAGATTTGAAGCATCTTGATTTTCTAACATATAAAAGAAAAGGTTGCTGTAGTACTTGTGTTGAAAAGCAACCCCAACTGCCCTCCACTTCCCCTTTCCGCATAAGTCATAACTTCTTATTTTTTGTTCCTCTTGTCATTTGGAATGATAACTCTATTCTTACATGCTTCTATTTGTTTATGGAATTAGAGTGGAAAACCAAAAATGAACTGTGAAACCTGATGTTCAATGTGACGATTGAAGACTTGTGGATCACTTTCCGACGAAGTAAAACAACCATGAAATACCTGATAAGCAGATTCTACTTTTAATCTATGGAGAGGAAGAATGTAGGTTAGAGTTAAAATGATTGATCCCTTTACTCAACGTAGAACAAATTAATGCTGGAAGCCAAATGTTACATGCTAGGAGCACTAGGAGGAATGGTGGGTATCACGAAGGATTGGTGATTAATCTAAGAAGTTCTCATGACGGTCTTTGTTATGAAGAAACTGGAGTGGAAGCTCTAATTTTTTTTTCCTGACTGGATGTGCGGGACTAATGGTTTCTCAAGATTCCATGATATCTGCTAGAGACATCTGTAAATATATCTGATGCACATTGGTGGAAGATTGACAATCAGACAAACTCTTGGTGAAAGAGTGTCAAGGTTGATTGTCAAAATGATCAAATCTGGCTTTTGGAGCTTCTCTAAGCTACAAACTACATAAAAGTTCATCGGTGTTAGAGGTAGGACAGGATCTCTTTATGAAATTTCTGTTTTTTCCCCTCTCTTAATCTTTCTTAATGCGCATGCTCTAAAGACACAGTTTTGAAGCAACAAGAAAAAGATGCTATCTTCAAATACACATTCGTTGTGGTTGTTTTTAACAATGCTGTCCAGTATGACAGAAACCATTGGTCTACATTTCACTAAGGATATGGTTACATTGTTAATTAATTTCGTCCTCTCCAATTAAGCCACACACAATGAAAAGTTCTCTGTGTGTTTCTCTTCTTAACCATCAAAGCATGCCTTGAACTTGTTGACCAAATCATAAAGGTACTTTTTTTTAGTAGAATAACATTAAGTATGCAAATAACACAGGATCACTTGTATTAAGGTATGGACTAAAGTAACATCTACCTCAAGGCCACAAATGGAGGCACTAAGTGGCCATCCTGGTGGGGACAAGAATGAGTCCAAGAATTCTTGATAGACATAGCAGATGGCTTCTAGAAACGGTTTAGATCTTGAGATTGTAAAGGATAGAAAATAGTTTCCACGGACACATCCTCACTGAGTAGCGAAGAACAAAATGATCATAAGATCAGGTGAGCTGAAGATTGGAGGGCTGTACCTTAAAGTCATGTTGAAATTCAATTTCCAGCAACGATGTTAACATTACAAGATTTGATTCAAAGGTGTTTCTATGGTGGTGGAGAACTTAAACTAGTGACGGGGTATATGTTGGATCTAACTCGACGCATGGTGGTGCTGGAGAATATCCATTTAGTCAATGTTTGTAAAAGCATGGTCTTATCAATGTGGTGAATATTAATTAAAGCTGCATCTGGATGTGTGTTCCAAATATTTGAGAGCACATGCCCATCATAGTGGATAAATGGTCAGTGCTCGATTTTACTGGGAATGTACATCTGTGCCTTACAGTTTCATGATTTCACAACCAAAGCTAAGATATCATCCTCTCTTCTTCTAGTTAAGTATTCTAGGGGAATTTTGGAGGATTGCACTTTTGGTTGCAAGCATAAATTTGCATGACTGATGAAGTTGTTTTCCCTCCCAGCAAGCCCTCTTTTTTGTCCATGGTTTTCTTGGTCAGGAATTTTGGCACTTTTTCCAGAGGTTGACTGCCATCATTAAAAAAAAAAAATCTTTCATGGAGCTTTATGCTCCATAGCTGACTCATTTTTGATGGTGAACGACTTAGATGATGAGTGACAACTTGTAAGTTATGATTAATCCTCTGATATTATATATGCTTAGGAGAACTTACTATTACTTTCTATGCCATTTCGTCTGCTGCTCCGCATAAATTTTTTGGAAGATTAGACACCTAGATCACATCACTAAAGGGTAAGATTACCCTTTTATCTCTAAAATAAAGTAAATAATAGGTAGGAACCCTATTTTTCTGTGTTTCCACCAATTCTCTCTGTTTCAGTGCTGATTTTTGGTATTTTTGTTTCAACTATAAAATCCTGAATCTCTCTCTTTGATCTCTTGTTTCAATCATTATTTGGGGTGACCAATGCTTGTTCGTTAAGATTGTTTTTAAAATGTTTGATTTTCTTTTCCTATTTTCTTAGATTCTTAATGCTATTCTGATGTGATGAGACCTGCTTGATAGGAGACTTCACTCTCAATTCATGGCTCATTTCATGTGGGATGGCACTATGAGTTTCCATAATATTCTTCGATTTTCTAATTACTTGACCCATTTCATTTCTCTTTGCACTCTTGCAGGTAAAGATAATTAAATGTCTTGTGGAAAACATTGTCGTAGATATTTCTTTCAATCAGGTTGGTGGATTATGTACGCTTTGTTTTCTTGAAGAGGTGAGCTGTTGGTTCTTTAAAACATCTCTTGAGCTTTCTGTTAGCAATGGGAAATTGCACTTTTTCTTGCCTTTTACCGACACTAATCCTTTCCTTGCAGATTGACCACTTAATAAATCAAAACCATCTGTTCAAGAGGAGTATTATATTAATCAAGGCCTGGTGTTACTATGAGAGCCGTATACTAGGTGCCCATCATGGGCTTATTTCTACATATGCTTTGGAGACATTGGTTCTTTACATTTTTCATGTTTTTAACAATACTTTTGCTGGACCACTCGAGGTATGTTTTCTAATATAATGTTCTGTCTTCTTCCCTCTGAATTTTAAAACTAATATGTCGATTATTTGCGGTTACAGGTCTTGTATCGGTTTCTGGAATTTTTCAGCAACTTTGACTGGGACAACTTTTGCGTTAGTCTTTGGGGTCCTGTCCCTATTGGTTCACTCCCAGATATGACAGGCAAGCTACTATCACAATTCTACCATCTGAACAGAGTTGTTCATTCTCACATTTTATCGTTGAAAATTATGCAGCAGAACCTCCCCGGAAGGACAGTGGTCACTTATTGCTCAATAAGCTCTTCTTGGATGCCTGTAGTACTGTATATGCAGTTTTCCCAGGCGGTCAAGAAAACCAGGGTCAGCCTTTTGTTTCAAAGCATTTTAACGTTATTGATCCTTTACGGACAAACAACAACCTCGGACGCAGTGTCAGTAAAGGTATATTGCTGAAAAGTACAATGTTTCTTATTCTTATTTACTTGTTTAGTATACATGAACAACTCTATGGAACTTGTCTACTGAGCAATGTTATACGGAATATTATTGTTTACCTCTTTAGCTAGATTTTTTTCTGGGAAAAGGCATGTAACTTATTAGCATTCTTTCTTGTTTAAACCATTCAAGAAATTGTTTCTTTTATAAATGGAGATTCTGGAGAATGATTCTAAATGGAATCACTTGTTGGAAGGAAAAAAAATGAAAACTTTAAATATCGAATATGCACATGTTTTTGTTTGTTTGTTTGTTAATTTTGACTATTTTGAAGATCAAACTCTACTAGTTTGATGGAAAGAACACAATATTTTCAGAAAGATTGTTTTATAAGATTGGCATTTGGGAATGAGATGGACATTTTGATTTTAAATGATCTCAATATTCAGATTCTCATGTCTTTTCATTTCTATTGGATATTTTGAACTTCTGGAATGTGCATTTTGAAGCATGGGTACAGTCACATTTTCTTTCTGTTCACAGCAATCATATTTTTCCATTTCTTAGAAATTCTTTTCTCAAAGTTTCCACCTATGAAGTTCGAACATGGACACGGGTGTCGGACACGACACGAACACGGACACGGGACACGACAAAATCTAAAAAAAGGATACGGGGACACGACAAGAAATATTTTATTATTATTATTTAAAAATAAATTTATAAAATCTCAATCAATTGATCAACAAACTAAAATTCTAATCCACACGTGCACAAAGTCACAAACTATAAAATATCATAAGTTTATAACAATATTACAAGTAAAGAACAAAAGTTCACAAGTTATCAACCATGTTAACAACTTAACATCACAAGTTCAAAACAAATTTATAACCATCGTCATATGTTTCAAAATGAAGTCGAAGCTAGTCCAATGACTTCTTCATTATTTTCTTCTCCATCATCCGCAAACAATACAACCTCCATAGTGGTTTCATCAAGATAAAGAGCAGCGGAATATAAAACACCGGCACCCTGAAATGAGTCAAAGCCATCTCCGCCAATATCTCTCATTT
Source organism: Agave tequilana (assembly GCA_038442645.1). Taxonomy (NCBI): domain Eukaryota; kingdom Viridiplantae; phylum Streptophyta; class Magnoliopsida; order Asparagales; family Asparagaceae; genus Agave; species Agave tequilana. The sequence goes on from JAVJIF010015838.1 coordinate 67,598, forward strand.
TTGTCTCTTCATTGTATTCTGCTAAATTCTGAGAAAGCAAACGGAGATTGTTATGCACATACACTAGATCTTCCGCCCATGCCAGGGTTAATTTGTTCCTCTTTAAGGAGTGAATAAAAGAGTATGTACTCCAATTCCTTTCACAACAAAAGGAGGAACATGGTTGGCCTGAAAGCTTTAAGGCCAACACTTGTAAATTCAGAGTTGATAAACCATAAAGAACCCACCAACACTTCAGATCAACAAATCTTCTATTATAAAGAGAATCTGGATTGGCAAAAGCATCCAAAGTGCCCAAAAATCTAGCATACTCCACACGCACCACCCGTTTTATTACGAAGAGAATCATGGATAATATTTCTTCAATCACTTGCTTCTTTCGAAAGAGATCTCTTCGTCTTGATAGGGAGCTTGTCGACTTACATTCTCATTAAGCGAAACATCATGATAATACCTATTAACATGAAGAATAACTGTATTAAAGAATAAACACATTAAAGACAATGAATTATAGCATGAACTTAGATATTACCTTGGATTCAAAGAGTGTGTCAAACATTAAAGTGGCGTGTTACTCTTATTCCATTGATCCTCCAATATTTGATGCACAACATCATAAAAAGGTGATTGCTCATTTTTCCTTTTTTCTTCACGCTGATAAATAATACTTTTAACTTTTTTGATTGTTTTATCCCACATGTCATATACCAAATGAAGAGATGGCTTATCAGTGTCAATGACCCTTATCATGTCATAAATTGGCTCGGAGAAGGAAATGATGTAGTTGATCTTGTCACATCACAAATCATCTTGGACTTTTTTTAACAAATTGTGCTTGTCCCCCATCTCATCCCTATACATGTTCCATCAATCACTAAGGAACAAATCTTAGAGGTTTCTTTTAATGACTCTAAACTTCTTCAACATGATAATCCAAGAAGCAAATTTAGTTTCCGCCACCGCAAGAAGCTTCATCGTAGAATAGTTATTGAACATGACAAGCCTCGTGGAATGGTTCATGATAAAATTCTTCATAATCAAGGCGTCATTCGAGACCTCCGTGATCCAACTGCATTGAGCATAAACTATAGCATTTGCCTTAGTATTTTTAACCGCAAAAATATTCTTAAGTGCAAGATTTAGAATGTGCATTACACAAGGAGTTCAAAATATGTGAGGATATTTGCTCTCCACAATAGCACGAGCGGCCTTACATGTAGATTTGTTATCGGTTATGATTTGGATAACATTTTGAGGACCAACTTCTTTAATGCAATTTTCAAGTTTCTTCACAATGTAATGTCGGTTTTTCACTTCTTCCTCGATATTTACGGAGTTCAAGAGCATCGGGCCACTTTTGGTGACCGCCATGAAATTAACGAGAGGTCTTCTTTGTGCATCCATCCGTCTGTCACTACAAATGGAGACCCTTTTTTGCTTCCATGTGGCTCTGATGTGCTCCATCAACCCCTCCACATGATATTTTTCATGTTGCAAGAGAGGTCCTCAAAGAGTTGTAGCCGGGAGGTTTGTAACCGGCTATTGGATTGTTTGCGGCAAATTTAAATGCCTTGACATACCATGGATTCCTTGTCAAATTAAATGACAATCCACCAACATAGAACATCCTCGCAATAGTGCAATCTAATTCTTGATAAACGATGTTGACCCCCTCCTCTTCTTCGGTGCACTTGGACTACTTGCACTTCCACTAGCACACTTGATGTTGAAGATATTGGCAATATTACGTCCCTAGGCATAGAAACCTTCAATCTCATTTTCGCTTGCTCCATCTCCTTTGTCACATCCCTTATGTTGTGGGGTTTAACCATTACACACATCTTTATTCCTTGTTTGCTTATTTGCATGAGATGGGTCTTGACTCTAAAATATGATCCATTGAATGATTCAAGGCAATAACTATATTTTCACTTCCATTTTTTCCCTCCCCTTCTAATTTTTTTCAATGTAGTTACACACTTCTAAAGAGGTGCATGATCATCCACCGGACCACTTGAAGAACTTTCTATCGAAGTCATATTCTCTAATTTTTAAACACAACACAACAATATCAAATTCTACATTAATTAAACTCAAATTTCTACACAATCCTACATCAATCATGCTATTCAATCAACCCAGTAATTTAATCATGCATGATAATCATCTCTCCTCTCTCTGCTCCTTTATCTCAGTCTCTCACTCTCTTTCTCCGTCTCTTACTGCCTCTCTCTGCTTTCACTGCCTCTCACTCTGTCTCTCTCTCACTTTGTCTCTCACTCACTCTCTCCCAGTCTCTCCTCTATCTCTCATTGCCTCTGCTTCTCTCTCTGTCTCAGTCGAGAGATCATAGAGGGGGGAGAGAGATCAGAGAGAGACAGGGGGAGAGAGACAGAGAGGGGGAGAGAGAGAAAGAGAGAGACAGAGACGGGTGGAGAAAGAGAGACAGACAGAAGAGAGAGGAGAAAGAGACAGAAGAGAGAGATTCAAGAGAGATGAGGGGGAGATATTCCCCTAAAAACCCTTAAAATCTTCATCGTTGTCGTTGTCGAGATCGGCGATGAGATCAACGTGAGATCGGCGATAAAATCAGATCAACATGATATTGGCGATGAGGAGGATCTGTAAAAAAATCAAAATGAAAGCCCGAAATCAAAACCCAAAAAACCTTTAAATTAAGCTTACCTTGTTCTTCTTCTTCTTCTTCGTCTCCGTTGCCGCCACTGCCGTCGCCGAGATGGATCCGAGAGAGGGATTGAGAACGAGAGAGGGAGATCCGATAGAGAGAGAAATCAAGAACGAACGAGAGAGAGTTCGAGCAGCGGGTGAGAGAGGGCATACACGCCGAGCGAACGGGTTTTTTTTACCCGACCCGCTACACACCCGACCCCCGGGAAACCGTGTCCAGATCGGGTAAAACCTGGTCCGCTGAGCGGATACGGGCCGGTTTGTGTCGGACACGGACGACACGTGTCGGGATCGTGTGAGGCACGTGTCCGTGTCCGACACGTGCCTGACACGAACACGGCCTGGGTCTGGCTGTGTCCATGCCTCATAGGTTTCCACTTAGTAATATGTCCTAAATATATTCCTTTTACCTTGTATCAATTTCTGATGCTCTCTAGGTATTTTTAGCAAATTCAAAATAGATTGTTGAAACTTTTAGCTGTACCAGGTGGGTGTGCTTTGAAAATACTCAAAGGCTAACACCCTTGTTAACCACTGTTACTTTACAGCTTCTTGTATTATTTTGCTACTACTTTCTTTAACCATGACTTAGACCATCTCCAGATATGTTTTGTATTTCATTGTACACGTTTATTCATATAGATTATACTGACTATTTGTTATAGATACACCTTGACCTTGAACCTTAGCTTCTTAAAGAGTGAGTTTTGTGCTTTCTTGCTGACATCCAAGATCTTTAGTTGTTTGAGAGAAGCCTTCTGTTCTATTCAATTATTTTACAAGCTACCAATAACTCTGGCATGGGAAATTTCATTTGACTCTGACGGGCAAAGTTTTCTTCAAGCTGTCCTTACAAAGAAAAAAAACACAAATCACACGTCATCTCCTAAGTGAGCCTAATAAGCTCTTCTTAATACATGTCCACCCATCAAAGTTATGGGAAAAGTTTCACTAAAGGGATATAAACACAATGCATCAAACTATGGAAAGTTCACCATCATTGGCTACAAGGAGCTGTTCCTTTATGAATATTTCTTCAAATCTAATCATTTAAATACTTATCCAACTAGAGTTGCAAGTTGAAAGTGTGTCGTGTTCTCATTGCCAGTTGCTAAGCTCATCACATAGTATTGTCTGTTTGAAATCTGTTCTGTTCTATTCCAAACTTGTAGATGCACTTGGATAGAAGTCTCAAGTTTTAATCTCAAGTTCCAAATCCTTAAGCTCTTGCGAAAGTCGCTTCAAGACAGTGTATTCCATTTTAATTGTTGTCGGTTCATTGCCATTCCACTTCTTCTGAGGGAAAATTATTTGATGTTTTTAGTTGTCAACTATGGAAAATTCATTATGAAAAAACTCAGTGAGTTGGCTTAGCATGTCCACATTTTTACTCCTAATGTTCTAATTTCTCTCTTACGTTTATTCAGTACTTCTGTTCCTTATTGGTTCATGTCTGGCTAGTCTGCTTCAATCCTCTGGCATAATTCTCACCCCCTTTAATGCATGCGTATCCAAATAAGAATTTATTATGATTGGGGTTTTTAATCAATCAAGTGGGTAACAGGTCCTTGGATCAGACTTTTAAAAAATAGTTGTAGGCCTTTTCACTCTTAGCCTGCTCAAGAACTAAATATACTCTTACACATGTGGAATGCTGGCAACCCAAACTATACCTGAGGTGAGATGCAATGGTGCACTAGCCTTGGTGGAGCACCTGGTGGTGGGCTTGCTACTTGTCCAGTGTACCTATTCTCTGTGGATCTTTATTTTTTATCTGACACACTCTTTACTCTTATTTATGTATGACTGCATATATAGGTCTGTTTTGTGGTATTTGCTGAAAGAAATAATTGTATATGCTGGAACACTTTATTTAACCACTCGGGGGTTCAACAGAACTTTTTGTCTTGATGTAGCTCTTTATTTTTAAAAATATAAACTAGCTTTTACTTTTGTGTATTATTAGGCACATTGTATTGTTTTACATACATTATATGATTACAGAAGTTTGATGTAATCGCAGTTAAATAGTTTCTTAATTATGTATCCTATATAGCTTATTAGTCAAATGGTAAACATAGAGTTATTAATAGAGTATGATGTAATGGAAGCTGAATCATTTATAAACTAAATTGCTTGGCGATCTTTGATTGATATCAGGTTCAGTCTAGATATATGTTATTAGCTCTTATGGTTACACTAATGTCTTTTTGTGAAAACCTTCCCCCAAAATCGGAAGCTGTTTTTCCCCCAAGTACGTGCCATGAGTTGGTAGCTTGAGGTCCTCACATAAGCTATGAATTTGTTGGCACCTAACATGTATGTAATCTTATCCAACCATTCTACCCTTCATTAACCCACTTCACTTTCTTTGTCTTTGAATAATTCAACTATCCAATTTATAAGCTGACAAGCAGGGTTCAAAATATCGGCCGTTCCGGTTCCAACTTGGCCGAGTCGGAACCTGATTGGCCTTGTCCAGTCCGATATCGGGCCACGAGTCCCCCTTTTGACTGATTTTGTCTGTCTCGGAGTTGATTCGGCCAACTCGGGCGTCTCATCCGTGTCAGAGTTGGACTCTGTCAGACTCGACCGAGACGCCCGAGTCGGGGCCGACTCAACCCCGAGTCAAGCGAAAAAAAGCGAAAAACCATCAACTTACCTCGTTGCAGTCGTTCGTCCGCTTCCAGGCCGCGCCATTCGCCCGCTTCTAGGCCGCCGTCGTTTGCCAGATCTCTCTCCCCCTCTCTTTGATCACTCTTTCCCTCCGCTCTCTGAGAGAAATCAAAGGGAGGGGGAGAGAGAGATTAGAGGGGGAGAGAGAGATTAGAGGGGGTGGGGGGGGGAGAGATTAGGGGGGAGAGATCTGATCGGATCTCTCTCCCTTCTTATATTTTTTTATAATTTTTTGGGTTTTTCATATTTTACCCGTCAAATCTTTCATATTTATAAATTTGCCCTCAAATTACACTATTTTTTAAATTTACCTCCTGAATCATCATATTTCCTAAATTACCGCTCAAAACAAATTTATTTTTGTGATACATAAAAATTTATCTCTACATTTTTTTAAAGATTTATCGTGATTTTTTAGAATTTTTTGAGTTTTATTTGTAGCGTTTTATGCGTATCGCCTGAATCCGTTCCGTGACGCCGAGTCGTCTCTGAAACGGTGCTCGCCGGTTCGGCAGCCGAGACTGCGATTTTGAACCATGCTGACAAGCAAGATGTGGATATTATTACTTACAAAGTAAGTTAATCCTCATTATGCTTGTACTGATAATATTATCATACTATAAAGGTTTAACTTATTAAACACACTGGAATGGGATTATTATGAATCATTCTTGCAGTACCTACATCCTTAATCAGCAAAAATTTCTGAGCTCCTACTCAAAAAAGTTTCTGAGCTCCTTCATTTGTTCATCCCACAACACAGCTGAAAAAATGAGCACATAACTGCTTCTTTTGTTTAAGTTTTTAACTGAGAGTTTAACTTATTTTTGTATTAACCTCTGGTCCAATTTTATACTCCTCCAAAAGAAGAAACAAAGAGAGAAAAGAACACAAGATTATTGGGCATAAATTTAGGATCAAAAGTAGAAAATAACTAAATAAAAATTAGATGCAAGTTACTAGCGTGTGGTACTTGTCAAACGGGACAAATAAATAGTTTATCAGATCTGGCACAATTGTGTTGTTTTTGTCAAGTAAAAGGGGGTTCCATGTAGGGGTGGTAATTCGGGTTGGGTCGGGTTTGGTCTAACGAGTCGGGTCGTCACGGGTCGACCCAACCCGATTACACAATCGGGTCAAAAATCAAGACCCGGACCTGACCTGACCTTATACAGGTTGACCCGACCCGTTTGACCCAATTAAATTCTCCACCCCCAATCTCTTTCTTATCTCCCCCCCTCTCTCTCAGTCTCATTGGCCCTGCAACTCGCTGTCATTGGAGCTCGTCATCGCCGTCGTTGTAGCTCATCTTTTTAGCTCGCAAAGAGCCATAAAGAGCTCTTGTCGGATCTCGCCAGATTTCGTGACGAGATCTTATCGCCACAGATTTAGCACACCTATATCTCGTCGAATATCTCTCTCTCCTAGCTGATCTTGCGGTGATGGTGATGATGGTGGTGAATTTGGGATTGGGTTGGGAATTTGTTGATTTTGTTGTTTCTGGTGATGGTGATGATGGTGAGATGGTGGTGGTGTGATGGTGAACTAGTGATGGAGGGGGCGACGGCGGTGGTGATGGCGATGGCGGTGCGCCGGTGGTGATGGTGGTGATGGAGGTGGTAGTGATGGTGATGCGATGGAGGGGGCAATGGTGGTGGTGATGGTGATGATGGAGGGGGTTGTGATGGTGATGGTGATGGAGGGGGAGGGGGAGGGGGAGGGGAAGAGAGGAGAGAGGCGGAGGGGCTGGCGGGGGAGGGGGAGAGACGGAGGGGTCCGACCTGAGTCACCAGCCCATTTAATCGGGTCGGGCGGGTCAGGCGGGTTTGGATTGACCCGACCCATTTAATAATCGGCTCAAGCGGGTCGACCCGATTATGACCCGAACCCATATAAGCCAAACCCAGACCCAGTAATTCCGAGTCAGGTCGGGTCTGGTCTAAATTGGCCCCTAGTTTCATGCATTAAAAAAATGGCTATAAATAACAGACAGTCCACATTTTTTAAGTTACCAATGATTGACATCATTTAACTTTCCTTCAATTTAGGCTTATGAAATGATAGTTATAAAAAAGCCAGGAGGCATATGTGTACACAGTTGTATGGTAGGATCTAAAGTTTGGAACAAGGTTGCGCATGCATGCACATAACCAGGCATGGAAACACACCCACACACACCCACACTCACTCATGTATGCATTAGTTGAGTACATATTTTACAAGCACAGGCGATGTAGTTTGAATACTTGTGTATGCATGCAGTTAAATTTTTGAAAGAGGATTTGATACTTTTGGAACAATTTGCTTCAAGATTTGTGTGTATAACATAAATGTTTTCTTTTTTAACATTTTGCATGTATGCTAACTCATAAAGCAACGGAATGTGAATGAAAGCACATCAATGGATAGTAGATTGGTAGACTTTTTCCCCCTCTCCCAATGACCAAAAATAATGTCTTGGTAAGCCCATACATTTTATATTGGTATTAGAAGGCTTAACCATACACTCCATGCTGATGGTAGACACTAATTGTCCACACTCGTATTCAAGCAAGAAGGCCCAAAACATGCTCTAGTTACCAATCCAAGAAGGTCCATGTTGCAAGGATGGTTAATGTATAATACGCACAGGGACAAGCTTATGGTTTCTTATGCGTTACGATGTTGGACTTTGATGGGTTCTGACACAATTTTATGCATTATTGTACACGGGAAGAACTCAACACTTGGTTCATCTTTTTCATCTTCCTCCACATAAAGTTGTTAGGATGCAAAAGATTAACCTAGCTTCTGCATGGCTATGAGATGTATGTTAACCTTGCTGAGTTGATGCAAAGTTCCTGACTATTAGCAAAGGGGGCCTTGCCAAAAAATCCTTGAGAGCTAGTTGGTAGGTAGTCATGCCTATATTATTGTGCTGTTTAAGCTTACACTACGTCCAAGTTCCCGTAGATTCTAGGGTGTCTATATGAAGTAAAACAATATAAAATTTTGCAGTGAGTCAGATTTATCTCCAAGGTATATTGAGCCGAAGTGCCGATGCAGTCATACCCCAAATAGTGCTACTCACTATTGCATTGTGTTATAATGTGTACAAAGGAAGTTACGGGGAGAGGATGCAACTTTTGACGTCTCCGTTAGGATGGCAAGCGTCAATGAGACTGCAAGGAAAACTAGAGTGCCTTATCTTCTGTTCTCAAGGCTTGGATTAATTGTGTTGGCACGAGGTACCAATTGTTTGCACCCTTTGCATTTTCTTTCTTCAGTCAGGCCTTACTTTGTCAGTCAGGATTCTCCATCTTGTGTTAATCTGATCTGCTTCCATGACCAGTTTATCTTTTATAGCACAGAATCGGGCTTAGTACCCGGCTCTTGAAGAGAGAAAATAAAGGTCCTAGCACATGAGATGACTGACAAATGAGAATTCATGGCTGGTACATGTTTAAATAAGGATGTGGCTCAGAAACAATTAGATTAAAGAATCTATCCCTTGAAAAATCAAGATAAAGCAAAGGATGATTGTTAAAATGGCTCGGCCATGTCAAAAGAGGAAAAAGTAGGAGAGATTTTTTTTCTGGTACTGCAACAAGAGGGGACATGTTGTCTTTAATCCTATTGTTGAATTGAGATTTTTTGAAGGGAAGCTCAACGAGCTGGCATCTTTGAGTTATGAAAGGAATGGTGAATACCAAACCTTCCTATGAATCTCCCTTCGAAGTAAAAAAAAAAAAAATCTCCTATGAATCTGGACCTCTTAGAAATAAACATCAAACACAGAACGTTCATGTTTAACAAATTCTTTGCAAGGATGGGAGGCTCTATGGCAGACCCATTTGCCTCTCACATTGTTATTGTATAGGTACCTGGGATCTATATTTGATGGATTGCCATCGGATTGAAATACAGAAGTAGAAGTGATCCTTCCATCAAACCTTTTCTTGACTAGTTTGTTTCCATTTTAATGGGATAAGAGTTCAATTATGATGATGATGATGATGACGACGACGACGACGAATTGATGAGATATTTCCCTGCTTCATTTGACTTCATTCTTGTACACTGCACCGTGGAGTCCATTGCACTTGTAATTTGCTTTGCATTATTGCAGAAGGTAGGAGCAGTTGCCTGCATGCATATATGCTACTTTATTGCCACTTCTTTGGATCCTTTATTTTTTATGTTATTAACTGAAATTTGTTTGGAGAATATAGTAACTATTACCGCTACTGTTCAAATTATGATTCATAGATGCAAATATCCACATCTACGTGTATGCCTTTGTTTTTGTTTTTAACTTTTTTTTTTGTTTTCCTTTTCCATAGATTATATTACATTCTGGATGCTGCTTAGTTAGGCAATATTTGCATGCTAAGAACTCATGTATTTAGCCTCATTGCAATTTTTTATTATATATTTGTTTTCAGGCAACTTTTTCAGGATACGCAGTGCTTTTGCATTTGGTTCAAAAAAGTTGGCCAGGCTGCTTGAATGTCCAAAAGAGAATCTGGTTTCTGAAGTGAATCAGTTCTTCATGAACACATGGGAAAGACATGGGAGTGGTCTTCGGCCTGATGCACCTAGCAGTTTGGGGCACTTGCAACCTTCAGAAACTGCTCCAGTTGAAGAATCCAAAACATCCAGAAATGCTGCAAGTACTAAGAAAAAGAGCGATGGACGACAGTCTGCTCAGGAATATCAGGCTGGAAGTAGTCTTGCTTTTCAAGGTTCCATCCCTCAGGCCTTGAATGTCATCACCCAACATTCCCAAAATGTTCATAAGACAAGCAATCCATCTGTAGTTTCTCGTACACAAAGCCAGAGAAACTATGGCAATCACATTGGCTCAAGGGACTCTGATCAGTTAGAAGGAAGCATTAGTTCTGTTCAACCTGACAGGAGTCAGAAAAACTTTAAGCCTGATCCCCCTGTCAATGACCAGGAAGGACATAACAAATTCCATTTCGCAAGGACACGATCTAGTCCTGAACTTACTGAGACATCTGCTGAGATTTTATCTCGAGTGAGGCGAAGTAGAGTGCTTGAAACAGGGAAAACTCAAAACTCCCATTCAAGATTAGATTATGGTAGCAGAAGAAAGAACATGGTTTCTGAAGTTGGTGGTCATGTTGCAAGGTCATCTTTTGAAGACCCTTCATCTTTGAGACACAGCTCATCTCATCAAAGCTTGGAAGCCTCAACAGATGCAAACAATGTGTCGAACAGCTATCATGAGGATACTGGTTTTGCAACTATGGGAGAGGAGCTTCCTTCTGTATCCGAGGCATTGGAGCTGCAGCAGGATATGCAACAGGAAGAACAAGATTTGGTCAATATGATGGCATCTAGACTACATAATTTCAACGGACAAGTTCAATTACCCATGCATTTGGCTTCTCCCCATCTCCCCCTTCCATTATCTCCTGTTCTCGCATCAATGGGTTATGGCCAGAGAAATTTAGCAGGATTTGCCCCTAGTAATATTACCTTTATTGAGCCATCCTGGGGATCAGGTATGCAATTTCCTCAAGGGTTTGTTTCATCACCACTATCCCCTTGTTTCCCAACCACCGCTAGTCTTAGTTCAAACCTGGAAGACATGGTAGAATCTGGCAATGAGACCTCTGTCATGACAGAATTGAACACAGAGGACAGTGACCATGGCATATGGCATGAACATGATTCTGGATCTAGCAGAGGATTTGACTCTGATAATGGAGGTGCTCAGGTGCTTCATTCTGAAGATAAGCAGCATTTAGCTGCGGGTGGGTTCAATAACTTCATTCCTTTGTCACGGGGCACTAGTCCTAGTGCTTCCTTACGAGGTCAACAAAAAGTCACTGAACATACAGGACAAGTGAGGGAGAATCATGCCGAGGCATTCCCTTATCAAACCAGTAGAGGGAATGATATTAACTCCAAAGACAGGTATCCAAATTTGAGATTTCTTCCAGTACCACAGGCTAGTTCATCAAGAAGCAAATCTTCAAGTGAAAGTTTGAGGGAAGGATCATCTGCGAGAGTTCCAAAATCTTCTAGGGATAAATGGGGAAAAAACCAGCATCCTCCACATCTGGGACTAACACATACGGAAGAGGAAAGAGTGGTTGGCAGTTTGAAGGCTCTTCTGGGCACATTCCTGCACAGGAAGATGAGGATAGCAGGGACTGGGTTCCCCTTTCTACCATGAGCACTGATATGGTTGACAGAAATCCCGGATCTGCATTTAGAAGCCATCAATCACCTGTATATGAACCTGCCCAACAGATGAGTGGAACAGATTCTATGATTCCGTTTGCACCAGCGATTGTTGGTAATTCCCGGCAGAGGGCGGAAAATTCTGGGGTTGTCCCCATCGCATTTTATCCAACTGGTCCTCCGGTTCCATTTCTGACAATGCTCCCATTTCCGCTGTATAATTTCCAATCTGATGCAGGAAATCCTGATGGTTCTTCAAGCCATTTTGACAAGGACGAAGCAGTGGATGATGGTCGTATGAGTGCATCTGATGAGAATTTTGATTCGATGGAGAACCTTGATCATGCCGATGGTCACATGAGTTTAACTGCACCAAAATGTACTGCTCCTGAGCCCTCTGAGGAGCCAAAATCTGACATTCTCCATAGTGATTTTGCTAGCCACTGGCAAAACTTGCAATACGGGAGGCTCTGCCAAACCAACCGTAACCATGGACCTTTTGTCTACCCTTCTCCTGTAATGGCGCCACCAGTATATTTGCAGGGGCATGTTCCATGGGAAGGTCCTGGCAGACCAGTCTCAGCCAACCTGAACTTCTTCACACAGATAATGAACTATGGTTCCCGTTTTGTTCCTGTTGCGCCTCTCCAGTCAGGTCCAAACCGGCCCTCTGGTGTTTTCCAGCGGTATGGGGAGGAGGCACCAAGATTTCGTGGTGGTACTGGAACCTACCTGCCAAATCCTGTAAGATTCTTTCTTGAAATGTGTCCAAACAAATTGATTTCCTTTTATCTGTTCTATGAAACTCGTAATAGTATTTGAGCTAAAAATTGTTAGGTTGTCATTTTCTCTTGCTTTAGTTGAAGGGCCACCAACCTTTTCTTGGGTTGTTTAGTTGCTGAGAAGTGATGGGAGTGCGCTGCCAATGCATGGTGTTGCCCCTATGTATGGACTCTAAGTAATGAGTGTGGAATGAGGATCTTGTCTAACACTTGGTTGATTTTCATTTTTATTTATACTTACAAATCTAAAAGTTGAGCTAGTAGCTTATTCTGACAGGTTTCTACCATCAATTCTTGTTAATAACCCATGTGTTGATTGGCTTATTACACTATTATTTTAGTAGCATGCGGACTTGATGAGTGTCTATTATCCTAATGCATTCAGATTGCTTTCTGGAAGCTGCTTCATCATTCCTACTGTAGGAATTTTGTAGTTAGATATTCAGTTCTATGTATTTTCATTTTGTTAAGTTTTAATATACTGCTTGTTTGACTAGTTAATTGACATGGTAACAAAGTACCAGGATTTTGTTCGGCCACAACTGATGTAAAATCAACCTGGATCGCAATCACCTTCAAATCGTGACCAAAATTTGAAATTTAAAACATGATAGAGTTTCGGGTTTCTACCCCTTACGCGGGCTTCTTACCCAAAAACTCGAGAGCAGATAAACTCATGAATTTAAACAAAGAATTTGATAAAAGTTTTAATCATTCAATAATCCAATGAAATAGTTAAGGGGGCCTTATATGGGCTTTACAAGAAACGACTTCTGGGAAATAACCGATGTGGTACTAAACGTTCACAAAAGAACACCTACTACATTAACTAGATGATGTAAAATAAGTCTAAAATAAAACTAAGCTAAAGCCAAAGAACAATATTACGCCGCTTTCTGAAATAGACTCAATCGAATCGGCCCCTAAGTGGCGTGATGTCCTCATCAATTCCTTCCGGGTGGGAAGAACTCGATCCCATCGAGTCTGGGGGGGAAACTGCTGCTGGCTTTGATAGCGCTCCAGTCGGTCGGGATCAAGATGCCGGAAGTCCTCCTTGTTAATCCAAGAATTTTCTCAGTCAGGTCTTCCTTTTCACTTAATGAGGCAGCGTCGCGTCCCTATGTCTAGTAAAAACAATCTGATCTTCCAAGATAGAATCTATATTTTCTGTTGCATAGGATAGTTTAGGGGGAAGTGGAGGTAGTGGGGGCTCTCAGAAAAAAGGTCCTGAGTAGGCTCATCCATGAATAGATCAGAAGGGGTATCAAAGTTACTTCTATATGGAACCAAGTCCTCAACATTAAAAGTGCAACTGATGCCAAAGTCCGGTGGGAGATCCGCCACATAAGCATTTGAATTGATTTTCTTGAGGATTTGGAATGGCCCTGTGCTTCGTGTGTGTAATTTCTTCACGGTTCCCGAGGAAACTGCTCGGGTCTCATGCGAACCATCACATAATCACCGACATTGAATGTTCTTAATCAACAATGTAAATCTGTAGAAGCTTTATAATTAACATTATTTTTCATTATCTTTTATCTGATCTCCTAATGTAGTGCACGTATATGAGATGCAAATGCTGATGCAGAGTCTGATACCCTAGAAGATGATGAGCTATAAGAATTAAATTAACTGGCTGTCTGGGTTTAAAATCAGTTACTATTTCAAAATGACTAAGGCTCGTAGTCCTATTGATAGAACCATTGTATGTAAATTCAGCCATAGGCAAAATGAGATCCCAAGGTTTCAAATTTTCTCAATGAGACACCTAAGGAGATTTCCTAGAGTCTTATTTACTACCTCGGTCTGGCCATCTGCTTGAGGATGAACTGTCGAGAATCTCAGTTTGGTGCCCATCTTGTGCCAAAGCGTTTGTTAGAAGTAACTAACAAACTTAACATCCCTATCGGATACCATAGTTTTAGGTATCCCATGCTACTTGATGACATTATCAAGAAGAAGACGGCTACTCGAGACGCATCGGAGGTTTTGGAGCACGGGATGAAGTGAGCCATTTTTGAGAATCAGTCAACTACTACTAGGATAGAGTTGTGCCTGAGTTTTTAACAACCCTAGTATGAAATCTAGGCTCACGTCTTGCCAAGGGCAATTGGGCACAGGGAGAGGAGTGTAAGGCCTGGCAATCTACTTTTGTTGCTTGACTAGTTGACACATGCGACACTGGCTAACGATCTTAGCGACATTTTTCTTCAAACTCAGCAAGTAGAATCGGTGTTCAATAGCCTCATTGTCTTGTTCTGACTGAAATGTCCAGCCAGACCTCCAACATGTATTTCTCAAGAGAGAATCCTTGAGGGACGTACGAGAAATACATAGCTTACGAAATCTGAATAGATAACCGTCTTGTAATAAAAAACCATCCATTTCACGAACAGAGCTGTCCCGTAACGTGACATAAATTTTTTCAAAGTCGGGAACAATTGAGTCATCACTTTCATGAAGGTGCTTGGAGTATTGTATTGTTCAAAGGGCATAACCAACCATTCATACAACTCATCTTTAGTTTTAAATGCAGTTTTTCATTCGTCTTCTGACCGGATTCTAATTTGGTGGTACCCACTCTTAAGATCAATCTTGGAGAAGATTGTGACACCTGACATCAGATCCAGCATATCATCAAGACAGAGAATGGTGACAGTGATCTTGTTGATTGCGCGGCATGTACCATCGTTCTTTGGCGTCAAAAGTGCGAGAACTACACATGACTCAAACTCTCTGTGATGAACCCCTTGTCAAGTAACCCTTCTACCTACCGTTGTAACTCCGCATGTTCCGAAGGGTTCATTCTGTAGTGGTACAGGTTTGGCAAAGTTGTTCTTGGGGCTAGGTCAATAGTATGTTGGATGTCTCGCATGGGAGGCAACTCACCTAGCAGATCTCATGGGAGGATTTCAGAAAACTCTTTCAGGATTGGTTTAATGTGCCCGAGGATCTGCACCTCGATCTTTCGATCTGCTGTGCATAACAAGTAGAACCCTTATGCAAGCTCTTTTCAATTTGATCGTGGCTAATTAAATTCATTACTATCTTACCTTTGCCTTTATCACCCTTCTTTTTAGTAGTTAGGACATCCACTTTATCTTTGCTTTTGTCAACCTCTTTTTCTCTGGTTGGTGGTTTCGGTTGATTCAACATAATCTTCACCCTTTTGTCGTTATAGACGAACGAATATTGATTGGTTTGTCCATATATGGTCACATCTAAGTCGAATAACCATGGTCGACCCAAAATGATATGACCAAATGATATGACCAACATCTATGGGAGTATGTTATACCACACATTATCTGTGTACGTGACAAACTGGATGGGAATTTGACATCTCTCATGAATATCTATGGATGTAGCGTCGATCCATGTGACCTTGTAGGGGTTTGGATGCTTTATCAGTCTCATCCCCAAGGTGGTGATTAACTTTGATGCAATGACGTTGATGCAACTGCCACTATCACTTTGCAGCTCTTATTTTCAATTTTTGTGCAAGTTTGAAATATGACAGTCCTTCTCCAGTCATTGAGTGGCTCAGGTTGGGCTAGGTGCACCTAACCACTCCTAATTGGCTCGGCCTATAGTAGGAGGCATGCTCGTCACTTTCACTATTCTGATGTACTCATTGAATTCATACTCTTCGACAGAAGTATCGGAGTCATCATCTTGTTGGCACACAATCACTTCTCCATCATTCTCTTCTTCTTCTATAATGGGAACTTCCACGAAGAGGGTTTTGGTTTGACTCGAGCACTGACTGGCAAGGTGTCCATACCCTTGACACCTATTGCATTGGGTCCTTGGGTTGACCTTTCTTGGTTCACTAACCGTTCTCCTCTCGGAGGTAGTTGGCTTTGCACCAGAAGGACCTGATGGTTTGACGTTAGAGGAACTGGAGGCAAGTTTGCTTGGGCAGGAAGAGGCCGGCTAAAGCTTGGCTTGTTAGCAGTGGCAGTTTTAGAGTTATCCCTAAATTCAGTTTGAGAAAAATAGGATCCTCTAGACTCATCTAAGTCGGTGATTAGCTGGTATGCCTGTTTTAGAGTCGTGATGCCTCGAGCGATGAGCTCTCGACGATAATCATTTCTAAGATCAGATCTGAATCTAGATAGGGTCTGTTGGAGACTCTAACTTGATTGCTCCACACCAATTCAAATATTCATCAAATTTAGTAATGTAATCGGTGACTGACTTGTTCCCCTGAGTCCATCGATTCCACTTGTCCAATAATTGCTGACTGAATGATGGTAGGACGTACTTTAACATAAGTTTCTCTTTCATGCCTTTCCAAGTCTACACTGGGTCTTCCCTTCTGTACCTCATAATCCTCTGAAGGTTTTCCCAATATTATCGCGCTTGTCCCGTTAGTTTCATCACAGCAAATCGAATCTTCCTAAACTCAGACATGTTATACCAACAGAAATAGCGGTCCATAGTCAACTTCCAGTCTATATAAACCTAAGGGTCCAAGCGCCCGTCGAAGGAGGGAGCATCGACTTTAACGCTTTTGATATGCTGGGCATCAGCGTCAGCTGTATTGTAGGGTTGAACTCGCTCTCGCCTGGGTGACCTACTGCCGTTTCGAGAATTTTCCTCTATGGCTCTCCTCCGATTGGTTTCTAGCCTATCAAGTCGGGTTGCTAGATCCCTAGAATTGACATCAACCTGATCCCAAACTTCTTGTAGCTGTTGGTCTATCTTTTCTATCTTGTCAATGAGTATGTTAAGTGTTTCATGAATGCTAGGTCCATTGTTGTCGAAGTTTCTCCTACAGAAAAAGTTCTACCACTTCTAGTAGGCATGCAAGATCTTAACTGATCCTAAATGCAAACTATCCTAAAGTGATATGTATGTTACGCAGGAGGAGTCAGAGATTAGATCAATGAAAGATAATACCAACTCTAAGCTATGTAGATTGATACGTGATTAAGAAAATATAATGTGGAGACAGTGACAAAAACACGTGCTAACACAGTTAATTTCAAGATAAGTCAAGTGATCATAAAGTCAAATTAATTTAGTTGCACAGTTAATATTAAGTCAGGTTTTCACTCAAGGTTAGAATCACACAACTCACTATTTAGTGGGCAACAGTCAATAAGTTCTACCTTGTGACAAATTGGAATGGCTAGCTATCCAATTAAGTAGCTGGAATAATTGAACGAAATATTCAAAGTTACCTAGTAGGCAGCCGAGGCTCAAACCTGAACGTGACTGCCGTAGGCGCGTAGTACTAGTCATCACGAATCCACATCTCGAGAACGGTTCAATTTGGACTTAAAATGAGCCTTGAACGGCCTTCGAAAGTGCTACTTTGCTTCTAGACTGAGTCAGACACACTGGGCTGAGTCAGGACACTGTGGACTGAGTTACCCGAGTTGGAACAGTGCCAGCTCTACTCACTCGCTGACATCAGCAGTGATGTCAGTCGTGGGTCGGTTGCCACTTGCCGGCCGGGTCTTGTTGGATCCGACCCAACTAATCTGATCGAACGAATAAATCGATCAGATCAGTTCAGATCTGATCTCAGATCAGATCTTATCTTTTCCCTCGCGGGTGGGCGCTGACAGTGAAGGGCGAGGCTGGCAGAGAGACTGACGACGGTGACTGGTTGTTGTTGGAGGCGACAACGAAGACGGATAGAAGGTCTCTCCGGCGATGATTTGGATCTATTACGACAGCTGGGAAGATCAGAGATTCAACAAAGATCGGCGGAGGGATGGATCGGAGGCGGGCTGACGTCGCTGGAGGGCCGACACTGGCGGCAGATCTCTGCGAGGTGGACGACGATGATCGAGATCTGTCGAAGCTCTGGCGGGATCGACCGACGAGGGATCTGAGACTTTTGGGGGGTCGTTGAAGGATCGAAAATGGTGGTGAAGAACCAGAGGGGACTCGATGACGACGGCAAGTTGATGACTGCCCAGCGAAACCTTCAGAGGGCTCCGATGAGGGTGCCGGCAACACCGGAAGGCGAATATGACGGCGGTGAGTGGGAACAGGTGAAAATCTCCGGCGAAGGCACTGTTGTGGTTGAGATTTTGGTGACGTCGGCGTGGGATGGAGGCGCGGGTGTTGCCGGCGGTTGATGCTTATGGTGGTGATGGCGTTGGATGGGGAAGGCGGTGGCGACGACGTTGGATAGGGATGGCGGCGGCGGCGGTGATGCTTGGAGGCGTGGAATGGTGATGAGAGAGCTATTGATGACGACGATGATGTCAGGTGTGGAGTCGGTCGGTTGTTTGACGGAGGTGATGGTGGCGGCGGCGTGGTGGTGAGATGTGGTGAAGTTGAAGGAGGGGAATGGAAGATGGTGGCGCCGGAATTTGGAGGGAGAAAAGGAAGTTGAAGATGAGTGAACAGTATGGATTTTAAATTAACTGGAATTTTCGAATGGATTTTCTATGGTGTATTTTCTTTTGGATCTTGGATCGAGATTTAGGGCTTGGAACAGGGGAAAATTGTGGAGATGGGAAATTTTTTTTTTTGAAGGGGATTGAAACCAAACGCTCTGATACCAAATGATGTAAAATCAACCTGGATCGCAATCACCTTCAAATCGTAACTAAAATTTAAAATTTAAAACATGATAGAATTTTGGGTTTTCACCCCCTTACGCGAGTTTCTCACCCAAAACTTGAGAGCAGATAAACTCAGGAATTTAACCGGATAATTTGGGGAAAGTTTTAATCATTCAATAATCCAATGAAATAGTTGAGGGGGGGGGGGGGGGGGGCCTTATGTAGGCTTTACAAGAAACGACTTCTGGGAAATAATTGATGTGGTACTAAACGTCCATAAAAGAACACCTACTACATTAACTAGATGATGTAAAATAAGTCTAAAACAAAACTAAGCTAAAGCCAAAGAACAACATTTACGCCGCTTCCTGAAATAGATTCGATCGAATCGGCCCCTAAGCGACGTGATGTCCTCATCAACAACCCAGTGACCTAAGGTTTTTGGTACACTGGTTATGTGACGTGGTATCAAAGAACCTGGTTTTAGTACATCCTAGGTTAAATCTTCCTCTGTTAAACATGTCTTTATTTACAAAAACTTATTCTGCCCTCCCAAGTTAGTCGAGTTTACACTGGAGGATCCATGTTAGGGTCTCTCTCTCTCCCCCCCCCCCCCCCCCACACACACACACACACACACACACCACACAGAGAGAGAGAGAGAGAGAGAGAGTTTGCTTTATATAATTGTTAGCCTAATTAGCCTAAGCTTCTCCGTGAAGTGCTTATTTGATAAATTTTCTTTACAGAGTATATGGTGTAACTAAATCCCAATTAAACTTTTAGTATGCAGACAAGTGAAATGTTAATGACAGAGAACTAGTTTATTTTAATTTTTATTATAGAAAACTTACAACCATACTATACAGAAACAACCAACTCTGCTGCATGTTAGACTGTGTTTTACTGCTTTAGATTTCATAATACTTGGCACTTTGTTATAATCCTTCTTTAACATAATAGATTCATTGTTACTTGTTCAACGGCTAATACTACACTTTCATCTCACTGTTGAAAGATGCAATATTAAGTGCAAACATTTGTATGTTGATAGCTATGGATCACACACAATTTACAGTGAGTCATGTGGCTGTGTTGGACGCCGACAGACACTTGTGTGGCACTTGGGATGGATACATCTGACCCGTGTCAGTTTATAAAGAACAAAAAACATTGCGTTCAGAGCTGTGCTGGATTTAAATACAACTTGAAAGATTGTCTGTTGAATGTGCCAGAACACATCCAGGTTTTGTAAAGCATAAAAATATCCTTGTAAGGGGGATCATGTGCTTGTGTTGGGTCGGACATTGGGTTGGACGTATTGATATCTTTCTTGGTGTGTGAGATATAATCTATATAAGTAAATATTAAGGTGATATTTTGTCTTTCTTTCTATTTGGGTAAAACATGTTAAAAGCGCTGCTAACAATGAGGTGTTCTTGTATTCTATATATAATGCCTGTTTTCTATGTCATCATGTTCCCATATCCTACTTTTTAAGGATTTTGCAATGTTGGTGATGTTGGGCTGTGCGAGTATCCCATCAACTTCCCATTTCCCATTTCGATGTCTGTGCTTCTTGGGTTGGCTTGCACATGTTCGTATTTCCTTTATGATTCTATGGTGCAGACTCCTGGATCCTAGCATTAGATTTCTTATTGCCAAGTATCCTTTATTATAGAAAAACATTAAATATATCAATAGTGTGCAACAGCCCTTTAGCCCTTTTTAATACAGTTCAGAACCCGCCAGAAATAAATTCTTTGAATCGAACTAATTCTTTTTCCTTCTCTCCAGAAGGTTCCTTTCAGGGATCGTCAGTTTCCAAGTACAAGGAATCACAGAGGGAACTACAATTATGACCGGAGTGACCATGGTGATAGAGAAGGAAGCTGGATTAGCGCAAAAGCCCGAGCTGCTGGTCGCAGCCATGGACGAAGTCAAGCTGAGAAGCCAAACACACGACTTGATAGATTGGGTCCTGCTGATAAGCGATCTAACAGGACATGGGACTCATACAGGCATGACGCTACTGCCTCATACCAGGCTGAAAACAGTTCTTTTGGAGCATCAAACTCCTCGCATGGCTCGGGAAACATGCCTTATGGCATGTATCCGTTGCCTAGTGCTAGTTCGAATGGTGTTGGTCCTGGAGTTCCTTCTGTTGTAATGTTGTACCCATATGATCAAGGGGTTGGTTATGGCTCATCTTCGGAATCGTTGGAATTTGGCTCCCTTGGGCCAGTACAACTATCTGTTGTGAGCGAAGCTACACGACCTACTGATGGGAATCTGGGAAGGAGAGTTCATGGCACCTATAAGGGAAGTTCTCCTCGATCCTCTCCTGATCAACCCTCTTCACCCCATATTCAAAGGTAGTGCCAGTTCTTATGCCCTAGTTTCCATTCTTCCTGCTGTATATAATGTTGTTGTTCTTAATGTCAGAAACAATTGTAAATTACTGTCATAATTCGGAAATAAAGACGTGTCATTTGAACTTAGATTAGAACTATGTTGCTGCCAAGTATGCCAGCTTTTATTGGATACTTGTGAATCACTGCAAGTTAACATGCAGAACTTATAAAACAATGACCAATTCTCTTTTCATAAATTAAATGCCCAAATTGTCAAGAATTAATAGTTGACATGGTAAGGCCAATGCTGGAAACTGATTATTGCCTTCATTTTGATGAGGAACAGAACAAGATATCTACTATTTGACTACTTGGTTGAAGGTTATTCTATATTTTTTTGTGCTCATTTTCTTTATTGAATTTGTTTGTGATGCTTCTAATGTATTATCTTAACAGGGAGCTTTAATTATTTTTCCAGATCAACAACCCAGAGGAATTATCAGTTGAAAGATGAGGATTTCCCACCTTTGTCATTTACGAGTGAAGGAGGCAGTGATGGGACCATTTATGACAACAAACCTTCCCATTATCAGACATTCTTCTTTCCATCTCCTCACTCATAGCTGGGTTTGTCATCGGCAAATTGTACTTGTAACATTTTCGTGTATGGTCTAGAATATTAGCTTTATGTACACTAATTCTAATCCACCCCATATGGGAAAGGGGAAGGATGATTCTCTTATGTAGTTTGTAGGAAGTACACCAGGAAAAAGAAAATCATTATTTTGGTAGAACATCGAGTTTAGACCATAATGTATTAGGTTTAAACTCTCTTCCCAGCAACAGTTTGTCTCCATTTCCTAATGTGACTGTTATGGTGAAGTATATTTCAAGATTAAATAGATAACGAGTTACTATTTTTCGCGCAAATCCAGTCTTGACTCTCTGTCTTTTGTGTATCTTTTGACTTTGTGAAATCTGTTGTGTAATCTGAGTTGGCAATTTCAAATACCCAATGTTCCTGAAATTAAGAGCAGACGATGGCCAGCCGGCGCTCTCTGATTTGATATTTGGTAGAGATTGTCCATGACTCGATACTTTCTACTCTTTGTACTTCGTGTTACTTGAGTTCGATTGAATTTCAATTTCAGTTTTCTCCCCTCCCGTGTTTCTTTCACTGATCCTTGTGTTGTGCCTGGTTAGATTCCTAAGAGTGCCACTATCTGATTTGGTTAATTTTTGTTCCTTGGCAATTGCAGTAGGAATGAAGTTTCTTGGTTGCACTTCTATTTGCTCCTTTTGTTTGGCAACAGTAGTCTGAAGTTGAGATGTGCACAGATTGTGTGGTGCACGAATTGAAATTTTGGCTTTTATTTTTGAATTGAAATTTTGGCTTTTATTTTTGAATTGCTAGGCTGCATCAATTAATAATTTTGTGTTATTGACAACAAACTCTAGTCTTGCTAGCAAGAGGAAGAGATTCTTATTTATTGGGATAATGCAAACAATAGAGAGGAGGAACCTGGAAACCTTGTACACACGTGTTTGTTGCCATGTATGCGTGTGATTTGTGGTTTTCTTATGATATTTTTTTATTTTAGACCCTCATCATTGTGTACAATTTTTTTATTTTTTCGTGCACGACGTATTTTTCTCACTCTGCCTCCTCGTATATCCAGTCATAAAAAAAGGATCTTTCTACTTATAGGACAAAATATGAACATCTCTGCCTCCTCGTATATCCAGTCATAAAAAAAAGATCTTTCTACTTGACAAAATATGAACATTTGAAGGGGAAAAAAAAAAGATATGTCTATCCAAAAGCCTTCGAGAGAAACAACATGACTTCAATCTTCAATCTTCATTTGTACGATAAAGTCTTGTCAATTTGATCATTGTATTTTTGTCAACAAAAAAAAGAGGCATAGGTCAATATTTTGTATACGAAGAAAAATTAAGAAAAAGAGTAGTTATAGTTGAGAAAAATTTGAATAAAAATTTTGTTCCTGAAGCCTCCTCTTCCAAATAAATTTCATGTTCTTCCAAAAATCAACAAAGGATGCACGCATTAAAAGAGTAGTTATAGTTGAGAAAAATTTGAATAAAAATTTTGTTCCTGAATCCTCCTCTTCCAAATAAATTTCATGTTCTTCCAAAAATCAACAAAGGATGCACGCATTTCTAGCCGAAATCAACAAAGGATGCACGCATTTCTAGCCGAGGTGCTCGAAAACCTTTTTATGAGTCTTGTCATCTTGCCTGTTCTTAGTTTACAGATGATGCATTCGCCAAATCATGCTTTCAATATATACGCAGTCTCATCTGTGGTGCTAGTTTAAGCTGCTTTTTCATGAATTATTGAAATTTATTGTTTCAATATCAGAAAGTCATTTTCTTCTCACAGCTCTACTTCAAACAAGAATGCATAAAGTCTATTGTTCTGGAGATGTTGAAAGGGTAAAAGAAATTTTTAGAGCATAATCATAATTTAGCTTTACAAATAGCTTTGCTATAGACATTTGCATCACAAAGGCAGGACTTTACATCCATTATCAAATTAGGATTGGGTAAAACCTAAGTATAAGAGATTTAATCTTCGAAACAACTGACTCAACCAACCAAAAGACGAGAGTATTAGCAATAGATGAATGAACCAGGAGAACAAATCTAGGTACAAGTAACTGAAATCCATAACAGAATAGCGGCGAATTGTTTCACGCCAAACCTCAGCATTATTGATTTGCTCAAATCTTAAGCCTGCATTAGGAGTTATTATTAGGAAAGAAAACTTAAATTTTTTTTTTTCATAAATCATAATTTTACGAGATGCACATCCCAAAAGATTTTCAATGCACATAGACCTACAACAGATTGCTGACACGTTAAGTTTAGGAAATAATGTTGGAAAAATGAAGAATTTAAGTGAATCTTTGAGCTGAATTAAGGCGCGATCCGTTGATAGAATCAACCAGATAATGGTTGGAGTGTGTTCTCCTTCTATTGGGGATGAACGTGGTATATTCACATGTTCAATTCCGTCTTCGAATAAATGAGATATTTAAGTCAAAAGTTAGCCTAATTCAATAGCTAAAAAAGAGTAAATGTAGTTAAAATATTTAGTTCCACATTCGATATGGAGTGGACATTTGAAGTGTTTAAATAGAGAAAAATAGAACAAAGGGTATGCCCTTTGGGTATTTGGAGTTTTCGTGCGTGTTCGGGGAAACCATGCCCACACGCAGGTACCGGTGCTGGAGCTCGGGTCTGGGTGTAGGTTAATCTTCTCTTCCTCTCTCTCTCTACTCTACGGAAAAGATTCCTCTTTACTTTACAAAGCAGATTTTAGAATAAATATCTGTTAAAAGGATACGTTCTGATCCAACTGCATTGAATTTTCTTGTGAAGGTACTGATTAACTATGGTTTGACTGTACGGTGATTTGGTAATGCTATCCAAATACCGTGAAGAAGTCTACGGTTTGACTGTACAAATACCATGAAGGAGTATTATATCTTGGGAGACCAGCGTCCAGTAACCCGTTAGCACCATAGCGGGGGACTTTAATTTTCTTAAAGAGATTCGCTACATGCGTACCTCACTCCAATTGTTATAATTAAACTAACGTTCTAGGTAATTGAAAGGTGGTTCTGTAATTAAAGAACATTCTATTGAACTGAAAATCTCCCACCTGATATTCACCGACCTGACTAATTAAATCGGTGACAGTGATTAGTTGTCAGATCTATTTCTGCATCTAACAAATAATAATTACCAAACAAATCTTGAAATTTTTTGAAAACTCCACGTAGAGGCTGTTTGGTTAGGGGTGGAAGTGAGGAAGTAAAGAAGTAGTAATAGTTTCCTTGAGAACTTGAGAATTGGTTAGTAAGTTTTTCCGGTGTTTAGATGTTGTTGGAAAGTATAGTTTGGAAAATGTTATGTTTTTTCCAATGTTTGAATGGTAATGTGGTAGTGAAAGTGAAAAAGTTGACCGCAAAATAATATTAAAATAAAAATTAATTAAGAAAAATAAAAATTGAATTATAATTAGAATGCAAGTGAGATTTACATGATTACAAAATTAACTGTTTTGAACTGCAACTTATTACAAATGAGATTTACATGACCACAAAATTAACTGTAGCATCTAGTAAGTGAGGAAATGGTTGTGTAAAAGAGAGAAGAGAAAAGGAAAAAGAGTTTTCTCATTTTCTTTTTCTGATGTTTGAATATATAGAGAAGTGAGAAATGACATTTCCCCATTTCCTTACTTTCGCCCACTTCCTTGAAACCAAACAGCCCCCGTAGAAGAACTAAGTTGAATAGAAAAATTGTTTCACTTCTCTTTGGTCCAGATTGAAATGTTGTTCTTCTTCAGGCTCTCTTCATATAATAGTAAAATAAATCTTCCATTCCAAAAGGAGAATCCCCTTCCTCTTAAATGATTCTGCTGATGCACAATTAAAGAGTTAAAGAGAGTAACAAAACAACAGAAACATAGTAGAGTGTTCATAGCAAACATTTAAATCTTTAAGAACACTAAGCTCTTTGGTAGCATGGTCAGTTATGTTAATCTCACATTAAAGTGGACCAATAACCTTGGTTATTTGTTGGATTTCTAATTAAGGTTAACTGATATTAAGGGTGCCCATATTAAAGTCACATTTATATAGTTTATATAAACTTTTGAGATATAAGGGTACCATGATGGATGGTATTATTTCAAGGGTTTATTTGCAAATGTGCGACCCACTTTTCTCCTCCTGCAAAGAAATACAAAACGATCGCTCATTTTGGAGAACCCATCAGTGAAAGAAACCTAAGAGTTTTGTGCAAGGAAAAGGAGATAGAGAAAAGAGGTTATTTGCATTAGGGTTTGCAGGATCAAAAGGAAGGAATTAAGGTCTTCTTCAACCTTCATCCAATCTTCTCCAATGGCTTCAGGTATGGGGATTTAATGTATATGTATTTTAATGACGTATTCAATTCTTAAGATGATATTGATTCTTGATTCATGGCTGTTAATCCGCATAATAGTTGCTTTTATTTCTTACATTTGGTATCAGAGCCGTGTTAAGAATCAATACATCTTGGATTAAAGATTATGGTAAATTAGGGTTTTGATTAATGTTTCATAAAATCAAATTTTTTGATCTTTTAATTGTGGAATTAATAGAGGATTACATAACCCTAATATCATGTTCATACTCCTCTAATTATGCAATTAACAGGGATCAAAATTTAGGATTAAGAAACCCTAATTTTTCCTAATTTTTGATTAAGTCATCGGAACAGGAACTGCCATTTGATAACTGTTTCGTCGACTATTAGTCGACTAATCATATGTTATAGTTGACTAATTTATTTTCTCGAAAGTTGAGAACTCTCTGTTTCTAACAAGAGTCGACTTATATTTTTGATTAGTCGACTAGTAAAGTGTATAGTCGACTAACCATTTTTGCCAAGTCGACTAATATTTAACCGAGAGTTTGCCTTCCAACAGGAGTCGACTAATAATATGTGTAGTCGACTGATAAAATTTGTAGTCGACTAATTATAGGGTATAGTCGACTAACTTTTCCTTGCCCTAGTCGACTAGACCTAAATGTGTAGTCGACTTGACTTGACTCAAGTCGACTAGTCTTTCCTTATAGTCGACTTGACTTGACCCAAGTCGACTAGTCTTTCCTTGTAGTCGACTAATGGTTGTTTATAATCAATCATTAAAATATATTGCACATTTAAGTTATTGTGTTAATATTGATTGATGTTGGTCAAGTAATAGAATTGAAGTATTATGGCATTTCTCAAATAAAAGATTAGAGAATATTATTGGTTAGTTTTTGTATTCATAAGGCTTATTGATCTAGTAGTTGCCAAAGTGACCTATGTTAGTAAACCTTATGAATATACAACTACATAAAAGACTTGTCAATGTAAGTGACATTAAAGACAATAATACTCTCGATGGCGGTTCTAATTAGGAGATTGGGACTGGCCCAAAGGAAAGTCTCTTTCAAATAATTATGAACCGGGGTAGGGTAGTGTAATTTATGTAACTTAGTGGTGTGGAATTGGATACTCAAAGGTAACATGACTTACTATCTAAGTGACATAAATTATATTAGACCTACGTAGGTGATAAAAGTTCTCACCTAAAGAGTGAACACTAGATATGCTTAGGTTTCGCCCAAAGGAGAAATCAAAGTGATATCAATAGTTCATCTTAATTAAATTTAAGGTTATTGTATTGATTCGTGGCCTAATGTGAGCAATGTCCTATTATGTTTCAGTGAACGTCCCTACTTCCCTTCACACTCATGCCACTAGCATTCCAGCCCTGGATGGTACAAATTTCTCTGAGTGGTTTGAGCATGTACAGTTTACACTGGGTGTCCTGGACCTAGACATGGCCCTTTTGGTAGAGAAACCTGATGAAGTGACTGCTGAAAGTACAGCAGAGCAGGTTAGCCATGCCAAAGCTTGGGAAAGGTCGAATAGACTCAGTCTCATGTTCATAAGATGACCATAGCCAATAACATCAAGACTTCACTCCCACATACTACTAGTGCATCTGAACTTTTATCTGCTGTAAGAGACCGATTTAAGTCTGTAGATAAGTCATTAGCTGGCACCCTTATGGCTGAACTTACCACCATGAAATATGATGGTAATAGAGGAGTTCAACAACACATTCTAAATATGACTGATAAGGCTGCTAAGTTAGGATCAATGGGTATGAAAGTGGATGAATCCTTCTTGGTACAGTTCATCCTCAACTCACTTCCTCCTCAGTTTGGGCCATTCAAGATTCACCACAACACTCATAAAGATAAGTGGAATTTGAATGAGCTAACTGGTATGTGTGTACAAGAGGAAGTGAGACTGAGGCAAGAAGGGCATCACTCAGTATTGGCAGTAACTCAAGGAGGTATCCATAAGAAAGGTAAATATGGAAGAGGTAAGAGATTTTCATCAAAGAAAGGGCATGATCATGGGAAAGCAGCCAAGGTCATGGAAAGGCTTTCACTGTCAAATGCTACTTCTGTGGCAGAAAAGGACATGTGAAGAAGGACTGCAACAAGAGGAAAGCTTGGTTCGAAAAGAAAGGTATAAATCTTTCTTTTGTATGTTATGAATCAAATCTTGCTGAAGTACCTTCTAATACTTGGTGGATTGACTCTGGAGCCACAACTCACATAACTAATTCAATGCAGGGATTCCTTACAACCCGGAAACCGAAGGAAAGTGAGAGATTTGTCTTTATGGGGAACCGTCTTAAAGTGGAGGTCGAGGCTGTTGGTACTTACCGACTACTCTTAGAGACGGGTCATCAGATGAATCTTGAAGATACTTTTTATGTACCTTCGATTTCTAGGAACTTAATGTCAATATCCAAATTAGATGTTTTTGGATATTCTGTTTTATTCAGTTGTGGAAAACTCAGTTTAATGTATAATTCAATGCCGGTTGGACATGGAATTTTATGTGATGGTTTATATAAAATTTCATTGAATGAT
Source organism: Agave tequilana (assembly GCA_038442645.1). Classification (NCBI taxonomy): domain Eukaryota; kingdom Viridiplantae; phylum Streptophyta; class Magnoliopsida; order Asparagales; family Asparagaceae; genus Agave; species Agave tequilana. The sequence goes on from JAVJIF010015838.1 coordinate 96,343, forward strand.
GAATTTGCACAATCTCTTTTATCTCTGCATTCGAATGTTGGTATTAAACGTGGCTTAATTAATGAAAATCCTCTATCTTGTGGCATAGACGACTGGGGCATATCTCCAGGGATAGAATTGAAAGATTAGTGAAGAATGGGATTTTGGATAACCTAGACTTCACTGATTTTAGTGTGTGTGTGGATTGCATAAAAGGAAAGCAAACCAACACACTAAGAAAGGTGCCACAAGAAGTAAAGAACTCCTTGAAATAATTCATACAGATATTTGCGGACCACTCTCCATTCCATGTTTTACGGAAGAGAGATATTTCATTACCTTTATAGATGATCTGTCACGTTATGGTTATGTGTATCTAATTAATGAAAAGTCTCAGGCTGTTGACATCCTTTAGGTGTTCATTACAGAAGTCGAGAGACAATTAGATAGAAAGGTTAAATCATAAGATCAGATCGAGGTGGTGAATTTTATGGTAGATATGATGAGTCAGGACAACATCCTGGCCCATTTGCCAAATTTCTAGAAAAGCGTGGTATTTGTGCTCAATACACAATGCCAGGTACGCCTCAGCAGAATGGTGTTGCTGAAAGGCGAAACCGAACTCTTATGGATATGGTTAGGAGCATGATGAGCTTCTCTAATGTACCCATTTCATTGTGAAATGAAGCCTTAAAGACTGCTATGTATATCTTAAATAGGGTTCCTAGTAAGGCAGTTCCAACAACTCCTTTCGAGTTGTGGACTGGTAGGAAACCTAGTTTAAGACATTTACATGTTTGGGTTTGTCCAGCAGAGGCTAGAATATATAATCCACAAGAAAAGAAATTAGACTTAAAAACAATATCTGGGTATTTCATTGGTTATCCAGATAAGTCTAAGGGGTACAAATTTTATTGTCCTAACCATAGTACAAGAATAGTTGAAACTGGTAATGCCAGATTCCTTGAAAATGGCGAAATTAGTGGGAGTGATGAACCAAGAAAGGTAGATCTTGAAGTGATAAGGGTAAATATCCCAATTACCTTTCCTTCAAGAGAAATTGTTGTCCCTCAGCTTGATCATCAAGCTGAGATACCAGAACAACATATTGATATTGGTTCACTACTCCATGAGGATATCGCCATTGAAAATATTGTAGAACCACCACAACCGGCAGCTTTGAGAAGATCTCAAAGGGAAAGAAGATCTGCCATTTCAGATGATTATGTGGTGTATCTACAGGAATCTGATTATGATATTGGGATAAATAAAGATCCAGTTTCATTTTCACAAGCCATAGAATGCAATGATTCTAGTAAATGGATTGATGCTATGAATGATGAGTTGAAATCTATGGACCAAAACCAAGTCTGGGATCTCGTTGAATTGCCTGATAACTGTAAGAAAGTCGGGTGTAAATGGTCTTTAAGACCAAGCGCGACTCTAAAGGCAATATCGAACGATATAAGGCCAGACTTGTGGCTAAAGGTTTCACTCAGAAGGAAGGCATTGATTATAGAGAAACCTTCTCTCCAATATCAAAGAAGGACTCTCTTAGAATCATTATGGCACTTGTAGCTCATTATGATTTGGAGTTACATCAAATGGATGTGAAAACTGCTTTTCTGAATGGAGATTTGGATGAAGTAATTTACATGGAGCAACCTGAAGGGTTCGCAAATGAAGGTAAAGAGCACTTGGCTTGCAAATTAAAGAAATTCATATACGGACTTAAACAAGCTTCCAGGCAATGGTATATAAAGTTTAATGATACCATTACATCTTTTGGATTTACAGAAAACACTGTTGATCAGTGTATATATCTAATGATCAGTGGGAGCAAGTTTATATTTTTGGTTCTGTATGTGGATGATATCTTGTTAGCCAGTAGTGATATTGGTCTGCTGTATGAAACTAAAAGCTATCTTATCAAGAACTTTCAGATGGTTGATATGGGTGAGGCAGCTTATGTGATTGGCATAGAGATCTTCAGGGATAATCTCGAGGATTGCTAGGACTGTCTCAGAAAGGTTATATCAACCGAATCTTGGAAAGATTTCATATGGAAATGTGTTCAGTCAGTCCTGCACCCATTCAGAAGGGTGACAAATTAAGTGGGAGCCAGTGTCCCAGAAATGACTTAGAAAAGGGTCAAATGCAGAAAGTTCCGTATGCATCAGCTGTTGGGAGCTTGATGTATGCAAGCACTTGTACCAGGCCAGATATCAGTTTTGCAGTTGGGATGTTGGGAAGATACCAAAGCAATCCAGGAATGGAGCACTGGAAGTTGGCTAAGAAGGTTATGTGGTATCTTCAAGGGACGAAGGACCATATGCTCACATACAGGAGATCAGATCAGTTGGAGGTGATCGGCTATTCGGACTCAGATTTTGGTGGTTGCCCAGATAGCAGGAAGTCTACCTCAGGATTTATTTTCTTGCTAGCAGGTGGGGCAATCTCGTGGAAGAGTGTAAAGCAGTCTATCATTGCTTCATCCACGATGGAGGCTGAGTTCATAGCTTATTTTGAGGCCACAAATCATGCATTATGGTTAAGGAATTTTATCTCAGCTCTTGGTGTAGTTGACTCTATTGTCAGGCCGCTGAGGATATATTGTGACAATACAGCAGCCGTTTTCTTCTCTAAGAATGGTAAGTACTCTAATGGTTCTAGACACATAGAACTGAAGTACTTGGTGGTTAGAGAAAGAGTTGAGAAACAGAAAGTGTCAATTGAAAGTATAAGTACCACTTTAATGGTTGCTGATCCAATGACAAAAGGATTGCCTCCAAAGACATTTAAGCAACATGTTGTTAGAATGGGTCTTTTGGACAATCTGTAAATGTATATTTTGGTACTTATGTAATTGACATTATTGCGCAATAAAAGGTTATTTCTGTGTTTCCTGTTATCCAATTATGTGTGCACATATTTTGTATGGATGTATGTTAAACAGGAAATGTCTTTACAAGACAATTACAGGGGTCATTATGGTTATGGACTCAATTAGTAAGGGTTATCAATGTTGTGGTATATAGAAGGGAGTATGACGTGATGTTGTATAACCGCTATGACTCGCATTGGTGGTCCAAGCTAATTGCAGTATTACAGTATTTCATATTTGGGCTTATCAGTTGTTGTTTTTAAAAAAATTCGTGATCACGTGTCAAGGTTTTTCGGTATGGAATCCAATAGAGTCAAAAATGATTTACAAATGAGTCTTTTCTTTTAATTGTTTTCTAAAGTTTTAACCTAATCGATTAATGGTCCAAGTGGGAGAATGTTAATCTCACATTAAAGGTGGACCAATAACCTTGGTTATTTGTTGGATTCCTAATTAAGGTTAACTGATATTAAGGGTACCCATATTAAAGTCACATTTATATAGTTTATATAAACTTTTGAGATATAAGGGTACCATGATGGATGGTATTATTTCAAGGGTTTATTTGCAAATGTGCGACCCACTTTTCTCCTCCTGTAAAGAAATACAAAACGATCGCTCATTTTGGAGAACCCATCAGTAAAAGAAAACCTAAGAGTTTTGTGCAAGGAAAAGGAGATAGAGAAAAGAGGTTATTTGCATTAGGGTTTGCAGGATCAAAAGGAAGGAATCAAGGTCTTCTTCAATCTTCATCCAATCTTCTCCAATGGCTTCAGGTATGGGGATTTAATGTATATGTATTTTAATGACGTATTCAATTCTTGAGATGATATTGATTCTTGATTCATGGCTGTTAATCCGCATAATAGTTGCTTTTATTTCTTACAAGTTAAACTGGCAGAGGTTTCCTATAAAAATTCATATACCTGCTGGCAGGCAATGAAATAGATTTCCCCTGCAAGCGAAGTATGTTCTTGAGATAATGCATTGGACTGTAACAAATCAATCACAACAATTTCATGCGATCTGACATTACAACTTGTCTGATGGCAAAGAATTATATAATATGATGGCCTAATTAGGTTTTTCAGAGCACATGTTTGAAGCATTTTTCTCTATGTGCATAATTGTGAGTACGTGTAGCGGCTACTAACGTACATGTTAAAGCCTCCACTTGATGAATACTGCCTATCGTTCTTCTTGTATCCTTCAACTTGTAGCTATCATTTGCCTTCTTCAAGCCTTCAACCACTGTGCGAATTATATGTCTGCTTGCAGTTTTGCATAAGGATGGAGCTCTGTTATGCACCGCATTGAGCTTTGCAGAGAACCGTGCATGCATAGCTCTACATAAAAACGTAAGAGTTAGATCACAACTTAAATGAACAGAATTTACTGCATAAGCCTAAATTTCAGATTATAATTGAGCTCTATTCCCATTACTTACTCTTTCATTTGACAGTCGGAGACTGATTTTGGGTCGTCCTCCTTCAAGCCGCGTTGATTGTCCATCAACTTAACGACAGCTTCAAAGTCCAGCTGCACAACTCCAGTGTGCCCTTTCAAGGTTGGAGCTCTTTAGATGCAAAAGTTAAGCGCTTCAAGTTCTGCTTCTGGTGCTTGCGTTGTAATTTTCCTGCAGAAAAGTGAAAGGTCCTGCAAAAAATATTATTCCATTATCAGTAAGCTATTAAAACTCTACAATTTAAAACCAAATAGTTTCCTATTAACTATAACTAAGCAACAAGGGGAGAGAGAGTGACCCTTCATGTGTGCGCCCCCCTCAAGACTCAGCAAAATAGATGAAAAAATCTGAGAAAAAAAAGTATCCAACACACACACATCAAGAAAAGAATTCCATTCAAATTCTGCCATGTTCTTTGGCAGCTAGTCATATTTGAAACTCTTCACAACTCAAAAATTGAGAGAAGAAACACTCGAATTGAATTGAAATCAATAGCCAATCTAGGAGTGCCATGGGCAGCCATGGGGGATTTCAATTCAATAGCTTCAGAAGATAAATCAGGGGGAGACCATGGTACACTTGATGCAGGAGATCAAGAACGAGAATGTTCAGATTTAAGTTATCTGTCAACAACACTCTTCAACTGTCGACATGCTTTTACAGTAACTCAGTTGTTTACGGTCCTGTTGACAACACTCTTCGGCTGTCAACAGACTTTTACAGAAAGTTAGAAATTACAGACCTGTCGACCACATTCTTAGCCTGTCGACAGCCCTGCTGCGTATTAGAGTTTCCTAATTAGTTTATGTAACACCCGATTTAAATTAATCCGGGTTATAGTCTAAAATAATTTTCATTTAACTAAGTGTAACAGTGAGATTTAATCTTAATCTCAAATTTAGAAAATACTAGAAGTATATATATATATACATAAGTATCCACATTGGCACATTTTTAATACTAAGTATATTGTGTATATTTAATAGAGGTATATTACATGAGAATACTTATACCTAACCAAAGTATTAAATTTGTAGTATATCATGAGAAATTAAACTAAATACTTAAATACCTAAATAGTTTAGATTTAGGGTGGTGTGTTGGCAACTTGAGAACAAGAGGGAGTTGAGGTGGTGGCTATCAAGAGAGCTTGGGAATTGGGTGTGAGGTGTCAAACTCTTGGCAATTATAGGAAACTATTAATTCTATTAGGTAAATAACTATTCCAAAAATATCTTAACTTTCCTTCCCCAAAAATGTTCAGCCTTCTTCTCCTTGGCTGAGAACGAAAACCCAAAATCCCTTTCTCTTCCTTTGATCAACCAAGCTCTCTCTCTCTTCTCTCTCTCTCTCTCTTCTCTCTCTCTCTCTCTCACTCTCTTCAACCCCCACCCTAGCCGCACGCCAGCAGGAGGCGGCAGCCAGGGCGGCCGCGGCAGGCGCGGCAGGAGGGCAGGCCGCGCGCGCGGCCCAGCGAGTGGGCGCCGCGGCAGGGGAGCCCGCGAGCGCCGCGAGCGCGCTGGAGTGCTGCAGGCGGCGCTGGGGGTGCTGCAGGCGGCGCGCCGGGGGGGAAAGGGGGGGTTTTCGAGGCGGAGTCCGGGGAGTTCGCGGGTCGGATTCGTTCCTCTTCGAGTGAAATTAGGGAAAACAGAACCCTAATCGAAGGTAAACCCTAAAAATCTCTTTAGATTAGGCTATGTTTTGTATCATTGATTAATTTAAGATTATATTGGTTTAGGGCTTTGATTCGGCGGGTGAAATAGGCGGATTTCTTCACATAGGCACTCGTCAAGCAAGGTGAGTAAACTGAATTTTGTTAACTAGGTTAAGGTTATGAATTGCTAAATTTTTGGATATGTAAATGGTTGAATAAATAGCTAATGGATATAAACTTGTAGGTAAATTTATATATAAAATAAAAAGGATAAAATATATCATGTTGTGAAAGTTTCGTGGGAGGAAGTTCATTATGTATGAAATTAGGAATTTTCTCTTGTTAAGGGTGTGCTCTACCTAGATTAGCCTCATAGTTGCATGTTGAGAAACACGGGTAACTCCTCTTATTGTCTAGGTAAATTAAATTAATACGAAAAACCGGTTTAGGTTACATGTATTAGAGGACGTCACGAAGTCTTATGTAATATGTGTATGTCTTATACCGTTAATTTAGCTAGAGACTATGCGTGTGAAATATCGGACTAGGTATTGTAGCGAGAAATAAAAAGAGAAATATGTCAATACAATGTATGTACACTAAATGTAAATCATTAGTGTGGTGTGACACTCTCATTTAAAAGAATAAAATGTTTACATTAAAAGGGTTATATACCCATATAAATATGAACTCATACAAGAGAATGGCTTGCTTACTTTTCATAGTATATGAAACGTTCATGTGTAATTGTATGTTAAATTGAATGAAGTATATATGTGTGTGAATTACTTGGAGGAAGGGGCCGAGTAAGAACCGGCAGGAGGGGAAGACGGTGAAATTTGCATTATGAGTATATATGTATATTATTGGAGGAAGGGGCCAAGTGAGAACCGGTAGGAGGAGAAGACGGTGTAAATGTTATGTGTTCATTGTAAGAAGGGGCCGGCGGGAGCCGGTAGGGGGGAAGACGGTGTTATGAAAGTAGCTTATTTTTATAACTGTAGGAAGGGACCGGCGGGAGCCGGTAGGAGGGGGAAGACGGTAAAATGTTCATGTATTCTTTGAAATGTTGTGGTGATGAAATGTTGCTTGTTGATGTTATGTTTAAAAAGATGTTTGTGTTATCATAACTTAGAAATTGTTATGGCTTAAATTATATCGTGTTACCCAACGTGATAAAAGAAAAACTACTACTACGTCATGTACCATCTTATGAGTGTATAAAGTAGACCAAGGAATGTTAGCATATTTCCTAAACTTTGGCCTAATGTCGGCCTACTATAAAGTTATAAACTATCAAAGCTAAAAGATAACTAGAATATTATACAATAACTGGGTTTACTCACTGAGCTGTCAAGCTCACGCCTTTATTTCTTTTGTAAATTTCAGGTTCGGACAGAGGTAAGAAGCCGATTTAGATTCGGAAATTTTAAGGATATGGATTGATCGACCCTCTCATGTCTTACTTGTGATCAACTATCTACTTTCATATTTTGTCTACTTTTGAAAATGCTTATTGTATATATATGTGAGAACTTGGTGTATGAAAGAAGATTTTGGGTGTTACTAATGTAAATTTAAGCTTTATGTGTGGCCGTTCGAACATGAACTTGACAAGAAATCTTAGTTGTATTTGATGGAAGGATCTGAGCCTTGTTTTGGTAAATATGATATATTGTGGGAATGAATGTTGTGACTCTCCTTGGGATATGATGGATGAATGCAAAGTTATGTAAAGAGGCCTTCTTTTCCTTATGTTGATAAGTAGGTAAATTGTGCCGAAATGTAATATTGGTAGTGTTGGGTCCATTGTGGACAATTATTGTTGTGATGTAGTATGGATAGTCCATATTTAGGGGAGGTGCTGCCAAAATTTAAGGAAATATTATTTTATCAGTTTTATATTATAAGTAGTTACTGGGACCGTTACAGATGATATCAAAGCCAAGGTTTAGGTGTAAAGTTACATTGAGTAGATAGGATAAGTTAGGATTGATGTGATATTGTGTGAAAATTGTATGTATGATTGTACGATCGAGATGGGTATTTTAAGGAGTAGTGGATTCTTACAAATATGATTAACTTAGAAGTGCGGGATATTTAACAGTACTCTTGTATCCGAATTTGAGTACCCACATACTCCGATTCGGATGTTTCCTACTGAGGGTGCGGGCCCTTTGTATGGATCGCCAGTGGTATGGGACACTGGAATGAGAGGACAGCTAAAATATCCGGCAAGTCAAAGTTAATCCAGAATGTAAGAACGTTTTAGAGTAGCAAGCCCCGAGAGGTAGAAAATATAAGCAATTGCAGATCTGTTGACTTCCAATAGCCTAACTATCTTAAGGTAAAATTTTCCTTATATCTATGGATAATGATGTTGAAGCAAGCTTAATGGGATAAAAGAATATGGATGTGGCGGTTGATGATGAAAGCCCCATTGGAGACCTACCAATGACCGAGACTTTTAATGCCGCCCTCAGTAATGAAGTAGAGTCCCAAGGAAGAATATCTTTTGAAAGTATTGGTAGAATGCTAGCTGGGCCCACGACTGGGATCTTTATGATGATTATGAATACTGAAAATATGACGATGATATCATAATAGAAAGTGAAGATCCTAAGGAAGGAGATGAAGAAGACCCTAACGAAGAAAATCCTGAGGAAGAAAACCTAAGAGGAGAGGATTCTAATAATGATAGTAAGAAGGGAAGTTCCACTGGTCCTAATATAAATCCTTGAATAAGGTGGAATGTTTAGTATTTTGAGAAAGGATGGCATGGTTCGCCTATTTTAGAGCTTTTTGGGTAGGAGGGTTATGTGTCTGTAAAGAAATGTGTGTGAACAATGATTTTTAAAATAAATAAATAAAAAATAATAATAATCTTTTATATGTTTAGTATGAATGTAAGCATATCAATGTAAACCGTGGTTCCAAGGATGCCTTTGAAGTTATGAATGAAGTGATAATTGTTATGTAAGACTTGCTTTGTACTGTGAATATTATTGATGATAAGGACTGATTATTCTTTTAGGGATAGATGGACTTAAATCTTCCACCACCAGACACTGATCCTGCAGGCTATGCCCCACCGCACAATTCAGTTGGGAGTGTCCATCCCCCGACTAACCACGAGGGTGAACACATCAGCAAATACCAGAAAATCCCTGATAAAATGCCAGGATGGTTGGCGCGACTGGCAACGAAAAGCAACCCACATCGAGCTTTAGAACAATTTCAGAAGCTGAACCCGCCAGCATTTAAAGGAGAAGCTGATCCCATACAAGCAGAAGAATGGCTTCGTCGAATTGAGAAAATACTAACCGTTATGGAATGTAATGAGAATCAAAGAGTGTCCTTTACTTCTTTCATGTTTCAAGGTGAGGCGGAACATTGGTGGGACATGGTTAAAGATGGAGCTAATTCCTTAGGAGAGAAAGTTTCTTGGAACTTTTTGGTTAAGAAGTTCAATAAAAAAGTATATACCGGGGGTAGCTAAAGATAAACTCGCACTAGAATTTCAGGAACTAAAGTAAGGACAAATGTCCGTCAACCAGTATGATGTCAAGTTTACACAATTGTGAAGATATGCAGCAGGGCTGGTACGTGAAGAATCAGAAAGAACTAAAAGGTTCGTGAGGGGATTAAAACCTGAAATCAGAAGCAAATTAATTCCGTTCCAACTCCAAATCTATATTCAAGCAGTGGAGAAAGCATTGGAAGTTGAACGGGATATATTGGAAGATCAGGAAGTCAAAAGTAAGGAATTACCCCCTTCTAAGCGCCCCCACTATCAGGAGACACCTAGCCCCGATATGTCAAACCACAGATTCAATAGAAGTGCGGGGTCCTCGGTAGTATCGGCTTCTAGATCAAATGGAGGTACATGGCATCGAGTGGGATTCCCTCGAAGACCTCAGGCAATACTTCTCACCGTCCCGATGTTGCAGGAAACTCGTGGTGCCCCATATGCCATTTGAACCATGCGGGCAGTTGTGTTCAGGGCAAACATGTTTCTCCTGCGATCAAATGGGTCACATAAGGAAAGAATGTCCGATCTTACAAGGACACCCAAGTACGGGATTTGGGACGGAAAGGCGAACTGGGGGCACTGCCCATTTTTCGGGATCAACAGAACTTTCAGGCGACCGTTCAACACACCCCGACTGGCGAAAACTCAGTCATCAGTGCAACAGCCTGGAGCTCGGCGGGGGAGAGGAATGCTTGACTCAGCAGGAGGCTCGAACATCAAATGTTGTGGTGAAAGGTATAATCAATTTAATGGGGCATATTGCCCGAGTATTATTTGACCCTAGTGTCACATACTCTTTTGTCTTCTCAGCATTTGCATCCAAACTAAACATGAAACCTAAATCATTGAAATTCAACTTGTGATATCGACTCCTATAGGAACGGATATGGTTACTAATATGTATTATAAGGAGTGTGAGGTCATGATAGGAGAAGTAAAAACATGGGTGAACCTCGTAAAATTAGGAGAGAGGAGTACGATGTTATTTAGGAATAGATTGATTGTTGACCCACTGTGCCCATATAGGCTGCCACCAATAGGGTGCATAGCTATGGTGAACGAGTACCTCAATTGTGTTTCGGAGGAGTTACCACGCTTACCTCCGGAAAGAAAGATCGAATTTCTCGTAATGCCATTTGGACAAACCATCACCCCTGCAACATTTATGGACTTGATGAATAAGAATATTACAACCATATCCCGATCAATTTGTGATCATATTCATTGTTGATGTAATAATTTATCCCAAGAGTAGCGAGAAGCATAAAGAACATCTGAGAAATAGTTCAGATACATGAAGTACTTGAGACATTTGTATTAGGCAGGGATCCTCGATTTCTATCATGAGTCTGGGTGAGCTTTTCAAGGCTTTGGGGACTAGATTACATCCTAGTTCTGTGACACACTCACAGACTAATGGCCAATCAGAGAGGACTATTCAGATATTAGCAGATAGGTTGAAAGCATGCATGTTAGATGTTGATAACTGGGAGAAGTATATACCACTAATGATGTTTGCGTGTAACAACAGCTACCTATTGACCTTTGGGATGCAACCGTTGACGCTCAGTATGGTAGGTAGTGTAAGTCCCCCAATTATAGGGAAAGGATTGGAGAACGAGGATTATGGGCCCTGATTGTGTGCAATATAATAGAATATAATAGAATTTGTAGAGGCTAACTGGGAACTGGATGATGAGATGTAGAATCTTATCCACACTTATTTTGAGATACGTTAAGTTTCGAGGATGAAACTTTTTGTTAGGAGGGTAGTATTGTAACACCCGATTTAAATTAATCCGGGTTATAATCTAAAATAATTTTCATTTAACTAAGTGTAACAGTGAGATTTAATCTTAATCCAAAAATTTAGAAAATACTAAAAGTATATATATATACATAAGTATCCACATTGGCACATTTTTAATACTAAGTATATTGTGCATATTTAATAGAGGTATATTACATGAGAATACTTATACCTAACCAAAGTATTAAATTTGTAGTATATCATGGGAATACTTAAACTAAATACTTAAATACCTAAATAGTTTAGATTTAGGGGTGGTGTGTTGGCAACTTGAGAACAAGAGGGAGTGAGGTGGGGGCTATCAAGAGAGCTTGGGAATTGGGGTGTGAGGTGTCAAACTCTTGGCAATTATAGGAAACTATTAATTCTATTAGGTAAATAACTATTCCAAAAATATCTTAACTTTCCTTCCCCAAAAATGTTCAGCCTTCTTCTCCTTGGCTGAGAACGAAAACCCCAAAATCCCTTTCTCTTCCTTTGATCAACCAAGCTCTCTCTCTCTCTCTCTCTCTCTCTCTCTCTCTCTTTCTCTCTCTCCAACCCCCACCCTAGCCGCACGCCAGCAGGAGGCGGCAGCCAGGGCGGCCGCGCGGCAGGCGCGGCAGGAGGGCAGGCCGCGTGCGCGGCCCAGCGAGCGGGCGCCGCGGCAGGGGAGCCCACGAGCGCGCTGGAGTGCTGCAGGCGGCGCTGGGGGTGCTGCAGGCGGCGCGCCGGGGAGGAAAGGGGGGGTTTTTCGAGGCGGAGTCCGGGGAGTTCGCGGGTCGGATTTGTTCCTCTTCGAGTGAAATTAGGGAAAAACAGAACCCTAATCGAAGGTAAACCCTAAAAATCTCTTTAAATTAGGCTATGTTTGTATCATTGATTAATTTTAAGATTATATTGGTTTAGGGCTTTGATTCGGCGGGTGAAATAGGCGGATTTTTTCACATAGGCACTCGTCAAGCAAGGTGAGTAAACTGAATTTTGTTAACTAGGTTAAGGTTATGAATTGCTAAATTTTTGGATATGTAAATGGTTGAATAAATAGCTAATGGATATAAACTTGTAGGTAAATTTATATATATAAAATAAAAAAGGATAAAATATATCATGTTGTGAAAGTTTCGTGGGAGGAAGTTCATTATGTATGAAATTAGGAATTTTCTCTTGTTAAGGGTGTGCTCTACCTAGATTAGCCTCATAGTTGCATGTTGAGAAACACGGGTAACTCCTCTTATTGTCTAGGTAAATTAAATTAATACGGAAAACCGGTTTAGGTTACATGTATTAGATGACGTCACGAAGTCTTATGTGATATGTGTATGTCTTATACCGTTAATTTAGCTAGAGACTATGCGTGTGAAATATGACTAGGTATTGTAGCGAGAAATAAAAAGAGAAATATGTCAATACTATGTATGTACACTAAATGTAAATCATTAGTGTGGTGTGACACTCTCATTATAAAAGAATAAAATGTTTACATTAAAAGGGTTATATACCCATATAAATATGAACTCATACAAGAGAATGGCTTGCTTACTTTTCATAGTATATGAAACGTTCATGTGTAATTGTATGTTAAATTGAATGAAGTATATATTGTGTGTGAATTACTTGGAGGAAGGGGCCGAGTAAGAAACGGCAGGAGGGGGAAGACGGTGAAATTTGCATTATGAGTATATATGTATATTATTGGAGGAAGGGGCCGAGTAAGAACCGGTAGGAGGAGAAGACGGTATAAATGTATGTTGTTCATTGTAGGAAGGGGCGGCGGGAGCCGGTAGGGGGGAAGACGGTGTTATGAAAGTAGCTTATTTTTATAACTGTAGGAAGGGACCGGCGGGAGCCGGTAGGAGGGGGAAGATGGTGAAGTGTTCATGTATTCTTTGAAATGTTGTGGTGATGAAATGTTGCTTGTTGATGTTATGTTTATAAAAGATGTTTGTGTTATCATAACTTAGAAATTGTTATGGCTTGAATTATATCATGTTACCCAACGTGATAAAAGAAAAACTACTACTACGTCATGTACCATCTTATGAGTGTATAAAGTAGACCAAGGAATATTAGCATATGTTCCTAAACTTTGGCCTAATGTCGGCCTACTATAAAGTTATAAACTATCAAAGCTAAAAGATTAACTAGAATATGATACAATAACTGGGTTTACTCACTGAGCTGTCAAGCTCACGCCTTTATTTCTTTTGTAAATTTCAGGTTCAGACAGAGGTAAGAAGCCGATTTAGATTCGAAAATTTTAAGGATATGGATTGATCGACCCTCTCATGTCTTACTTGTGATCAACTATCTACTTTCATATTTTGTCTATTTTTGGAAATGCTTATTGTATATATATGTGAGAACTTGGTGTATGAAAGAAGATTTTGGGTGTTACTAATGTAAATTTAAGCTTTATGTGTGGCCGTTCGAACATGAACTTGACAAGAAATCTTAGTTGTATTTGATGGAAGGATCTGAGCCTTGTTTTGGTAAATATGATATATTGTGGGAATGAATGTTGTGACTCTCCTTAGGATATGATGGATGAATGCAAAGTTATGTAAAGAGGCCTTCTTTTCCTTATGTTGATAAGTAGGCAAATTGTGCCGAAATGTAATATTGGTAGTGTTGGGTCCATTGTGGACAATTATTGTTGTGGTGTAATATGGAATAGTCCATATTTTAGGGGAGGTGCTGCCAAAATTTTAAGGAAATATTATTTTATCAGTTTTATATTATAAGTAGTTACTGGGACCGTTACAGTTTAGGAGTTGATTTCTGGACCCCTTTTGAATTTCAATTTGTTTTATTTTTGTTTCTTTATTAGTTTCCTAGTTAGTATTCTTCTTTTATTTGATTATATAAGGTCATTGTATCCTAAGTTTTTTAACATCCAACTTTGATTAATATAATTGAGTTGTTACTCCCAAACTACTCGTGGATTCGAGTTTATTCTCTTGGTTCGTAGATTCGGGTCACTTCCTCGTGAATTTGAGTAAATATTCTCCTAAGGGTTCATCAGCGCTAGTACGATATTTAGCTCGCGTAGCTTGTAATATCTCTATTTTGAAATACAAGATTTAATAATAAATATTAGTTTATTAATTTGTGTATATGTATTTTGTATTAGTTACTATTTATTATGTGATTTATTTTATTATTATTAATTGTTATTAATTAAATATTACCATTAATTATTATGATTTTTATCGATTATCTTTCTTACTACTAGTAGTACTAATATTAATATTATGTATTATCATTATTATTGTTATTATTGTTAATATATTATTATTGTTGATGTTGTTATTTGTAAGTGTATTATTATGCGCCCAGCCCATTCAATAAGCCCACACATCTTATTTTCCTCTAACTTTTTCATCTAAGGCTATTTGGATTCAAAGAATTGGGTGAAAGTGAGGAAGTGAGAAGTGTCTTTTTCTATTTTGCTGTTCATCCAAACACCAGAAAAGGAAAATGAAAAAGTTCTTTTCCTTTTCTCTTTTTTCTTTTACATAATCATTTCCTCACTTCCAGAATGTTACAGTTAATTTTGTGGTCATGTAAATCTCATTTGCAATAAGTTATAGCACAAAACAGTTAATTTTGTGTTCATGTAAATCTCATTTGTAATAAGTTATAGTACAAAACAGTTAATTTTTTGCTCATGTAATCTCACTTGCATTCTAATTACAGTTCATTTTTTATTTTTCTTAATTTTTTTATTTTAATATTATTTTGCGGTCAACTTTGTGGTCAACTTTTCCATTTTCACTTTCACATTACCATTCAAATAGCAGAAAAGACATAACATTTTCAAACCACACTTCCCAACAACATATAAACACCAGAAAACTTACTAACCAATTCTCAAGTTTCAAAGGGAACTATTACCACTTCCTCACTTCCACCCTTAACCAAACAGCCCTAAACCAAACCCAAACTGAGCCCAGAAGCATGAAGCCCAAATCTTTTTCTTTCATTTCCTTTTTCATTTAACTCACAACCAAGCCCAACACACCTAGGCTCAAACCCAACTCCCCGATATATTCATAATCTCGTCCCCCATTTAACCTAACCCTAGCCAACCCCACTCCGGCGTACCCCTCTCCTCCACGAGGAAATCCCTGCATCCCTTCCTTATGAGTGTGCCATCACCATGCTCAGAGAAGCCACTGCAGCCCCACACGGCTTCGAACGCATCACCTCCTTCCTCACACGCCATCACCTTCCACCCTCACCTGTCTTTCTCCTCTTTACCATCTCCTCAAATCCTAGTTGTAGTCCTAGCCGCCATCCCCAACACCACTGTGTCGCTATCCCCTTGCCGACCTTCCCTCTCTTCTCTCCTCTCCCAGCTGCTGCTCGCGCCACCTGCGCCACAACGACCCCTGCGTGCACTCGCATACCGTCTCACATCCAGCAACGCCATTGCCACTACCTTCATCCTTCATCACCCGAGATCACCGCTCATGACATACAACTCCTCGCTTTTGCCCTGCTCCACCCATCGCGACCTCCGTCATTGCGAACTCTTCCATCACCATGGCCATTAACCCCTCCCCGGCCAGCCAATCACCATCGCGAGCCCGTTGACATCGCCCTCACGCCCTCCTCCGCAGCAGCCGCCACCGGAGTCTCCTCTCCTCCCATCCCCCCGGAGCCGCTCCAACCACGGAGCCATCACACTGCCCTCTCCGCCGTGAGCTCCTCAACCGCACCACCATTCGAACCCACACCACCAGAGTGCATCCCTCTCATGCATGCGCCACCCATGTGCATCTATGTTAATCCCTTTCTCTCTTTATATCTGCACTCTCCATGTATCTGTCTTTGTGTATGTGTAAGTGTGTATGTGTATTTGTGTGTGTGTGTGTATTCTTCTCTCTCCTTGTGTGTACGTGTGTTACAGATATACAATAAACCCAGATCTAATAACTGAAGATCCAAACCCGAAGTTGTGTTCGCAGTAAACCTGAAGCGCAAGGTGATTGGAGATCCGGATCAGTTCGTCCAATGCAGACCCGATTCAATAAAGTGATCAGCACCCGAATTCGCGATATAACATGACATGTAACAAGTTGAACATGAGAGTGTTGTTACCGTATACAATATTTTTCCAGCAATTATGGTAACATGGACATTATAGTTATCAGGTAAATATTATGTATAATCAGTCAAGTTCTTCAGGTAAATCATGCTATTCAGAATAAGTAATGACTTGCTAGTATGAATAAAATAATCCAGATAAAAATATTTAATCAACTCAGATCCTCAAAGTCAGCAATATATCCAAGTCCCAATATATAAAATACATACTCATCTGTTGGCCCAGAGGCCCTTCACTCTAGTTTTGATGATGATTAACTCATGTAGTTATTGTTTACTAATAATCTTGTGATATTTAGTTTCAGATATTTGATCATGATATTAGTAGGTGATTAGCTTCAACAAAGGTGTTATGGAGCTTTCACATGTGATTCAAGAGCTCGAGCGTCAAGATCGCATTTAGCACTCGGTTAGAGTCAAGCTCGGTGCATCACGTTTTGATCGAGTCGACTTGAAGACGGAGTTCTACAAGAAGACATCGTTTGTTTAGTTAAGATTATTTAGATCTCATTGTAAGATTAGATAGTGTTGATATGCTCAAGTTCACAATATACACACACAAGTTTAAAGTTTCATGTTTTAGTTTTTCGGTCTAACCGATCTTGGTTTTCATGTCAAAAACATAGATATAATATCTTTCATGTATATTAGATTTTATCAATATACAATATGCTTCAAAGTTGTTTAAATATCATGTTTTTGTATTTACATGTGTTTTGAAAAATCGGATTTCCATTTCAAAAATCCAAGTTTTGGGAAATACGGATTTTGGTTTAAGGCAAAATTTCATTATCACAAAAAATGGTTCAAATTATTTGAAATATGTGTTGAATTTTTGTCACACATATTTGTATTTCAAAGATCTTATAAGAACATATTTTTGTAGAATTTTTGTGTATTTTATGGGATTTTTTAGAAGGCAAAAATCTAAGTTTTTATCCCTAAAATTCTGGACTGGCTGTCTGCCGGTTGACTGGACCGGTTGACCGAGGCAGAAGTCGGTCGACTGGACCGGTCGACCGACGTGCACAGAACGTGCACGCAGCCTTAAACTGGAGGTCGGTCGACCGGGTCGGTCGACCGCCAGAGAGCTTCTGCTCTCTGGAATGGCCCCTCTCCGGTCGACCGAGCGGTCGACCGACCAGAGAGCCGTTTCTCTCTGGATCCAGGCCTGATCTACATGGGCGGTCGACCGGTGGGCTCAACAGTCATAAATTTGACAGTTGGCCGGTCGACCGCCCGGTCGACCGGAAGGGCAATTTTGCCCTTTGCCTGCTGCCAACGGGCAGATTGTTATGGGGCTATAAATACCCCATATTTGAGTTGGTTTTTAATAAGTTTTTCAAGAGCAAAAATTCTCATTCTTTCTGGTGTTTAACAGCAAGTTTTTAGAAGAGTTTTTGGGTTTAAAAAATCATTCTTTATTTGTTTTTAAAGTGTTGAAATTTCAAAGAAAATAGAATCTTTTGAGAATTAGTTTTTGATCTAAATTTCTATATCTATTTGGAGATTTTTCCAAGTGGTTTTCTTTGTTCAAAACACTTTAGTTTCTCACACTTGAGCTATCATATCTATCCTATCTATAGGATCTTTGTTTTGTGAGAAAATTAGTTTTTGGTTGTTGATACCACTAAGTGTTGTAAACCCTTATCTTTGCTTGGCTTTGTGTCTTTCCCTCTAAGTATAGAGGAGGTGTGCAATTGGGTTAGGTATCCTTCTAAGTGTAGAGGTGATTGAGTTTGTTGGTATCTCTCTAGTGAGAGAGGTTGATCTTGTATTGGCTTTGTGCCTTGCCTCTAGTGAGAGGTTGTATTTGTTGGAGAGAGGAGTTGTGTCTCCCTGTTGTATTTACCCAAATCCTCAGTGGAGGTTCCCTGTGTGGACGAGTTAGTGAAAATCCTTCTATGTGAAGGTGGGGACGTAGAGTTGTGTGCTCGAACCTCGAAACATATCTTTGTGTTTGTATTTGATCCACTATCTCTAACTCTCTCTTATATTGTGCCTTGCATCATTCATATTGCTTATTCATACTTTTATGCTTGGTATTGTTGTTTGTGTGCCATACTTGTGTTAAACCAAGGGAGCTTCATATAGCACCTCAACTCTTATTTAGAGGAATTTAGAGGTGATAGTTCAGAGCCCTTCACCGGGAATTCGGCTACACTCTATGGTTACACTAAGTGTGTTGCATTAAGTTTTTAATTCCGCATTATTTGTCATTAGATTAGTCTTACACATATTCACCCCCCTCTAGGTGTACTTTCAATTGGTATCAGAGCCTACGCTCCTAATATTAGGTTTAACCACCTAGGAGTGAGATCTTAGTTTTGCTAATCTAGATTTGCATTTGCACACATATTGGTTGCACTCATGGATATCCCTCCCATGTTTGATATCTCTAAAATTGATATATGGAAGGTTATGATGAGTTGGCATTTAAAAGCCATAGGTTGAAAAGTTTACCTTGCCACCAAGGAATCTTACCTTAGTAATAGCAAGCATATAGAGGCCAATGCACAAGCCCTAGAGGCACTTAGAAAATCATTCAGTAAAGAATATTTAAATATGGTTTCTCATTGTGATTCTGCCTTTGCAGTGTGGAACATTTTGACATCTCCCGAGCTACAAACGCAAATCAATGAGAAAGAGAAATCTAGTGGAGAAGAGTCCGACCAACGATTCTTTATGGTCCAAGGGAATGATTCCCTTGAGGTAAACTCGGATACTCAACTAGATGAT
This sequence comes from Agave tequilana, assembly GCA_038442645.1. Classification (NCBI taxonomy): domain Eukaryota; kingdom Viridiplantae; phylum Streptophyta; class Magnoliopsida; order Asparagales; family Asparagaceae; genus Agave; species Agave tequilana. The sequence goes on from JAVJIF010015838.1 coordinate 115,497, forward strand.
AGTTCTTCTTGTGATGAATATATTGATGCCGATGCATTAAATGAAGAACTTTCCATTGTTTGTAAAAAATTGTTAGAAAAATATAAACTTTTGAAAAAGAAAAATTTTGCATTAAATAAAGAAATTGAGGATTTGATTTCTAAACTTGATGT